>KN837211.1:5330-19947 GCA_000827215.1 Sphaerobolus stellatus SS14 | reverse complement strand
GGAACGTAAACCCCAAAAGGAAAATGAACAATGATCTGATGAACTCGGAAACAATAAAGAAAGGGGAACGAACCAATGAAAAGGAAAACAAAGGAAGCGGAAGTGAACGGAGAAATAATGAAATTATCCCGATCGCCAACTGGCGCTAAACAACCCATCACTCATGCGCTATGACTACATGCGCATATACCCTTCACCAGACGACCACTGTCTCCAATCAAACCTCCCACTCTCCGGCCACAGGAGTCGACGAATGTGCTGAGGGTGAATCCCGCATGGAATCACTTCCAGAGGGTGCTTGACGTGAGGGGTAGTTCCGGATGGAAATATCCCGGGCGGAAATATAGGAGCGTCCCCTGACAGTAAATCTATGATATATATAAGGCAATGAAAGTGTAATTGTGATGGAAACAAACTTATTTTGTTGACGAAGGGGTTGGGTTATTGGGAAGGGCCACATGGATTGAATTGGTCAAGTAATAAAGACAGTACACTTGAAGTGTCAGAATGGTGCTCGGCAACTGATAAAGTGGCTGCAGAGTTGAGAGGATATGTTGTATAGCAAATAGTGATGTATATGATAATACCAATTCTTATGAGTATAATGCAGGAACCAGAATCACCACAACACTCAGGACTCAGCTGTCAGTGATTGAAGATTCCCCACTGGAGTCCATTGGCATAAGTCAAGTGAGCAACTTTGAGAACCTTCAAAAATTGTCAAATGTAGGTGGTTGCTAGAGGATAGCAATGTGATTGCAAGCCATCATAGTCACTTGGCTTTAAATGATCCTGAGGACATGTTATAGGTTACAGGGGAGTTCTGCATGGACAACACAACATTGAGAATGGGCAACAAAGAATGGGAGGCTTCCAGGAAAGGATGAAGTCTCTAAATGCTGATGAATGGGTGTCAAACATGTGGGCTGTGAAAAGAAGGGAATATATACAGACTGATTGCACAGAAGTCTTCCTAGAAGCAACAGTTGGTGAACAAAGGCCAGAGAATAATCATTTGAATGCTTATAGAGAACAAAGGATATACTACACATACCTAACTATATATTATCATACTCCCAAGTCCTCAGTTTCTGCTCCATCAGCTGACACTGTCTTACTTACCACAAGACCAGCTTGGAGGTAAAGGGAAGTGAATTTGAAGTTAAGTATTACGAAAGGACAGTTTACAGCAGTTTCAGGTACCAATGGTGGATTCTTACAGTCATGTGATTTAGCACAAAATAACAACATCAAAGGATCCCACTGTATCTGCATGAACTCTGGAAATTAAGGTCTGGATTTTTGTAGACTTAGGTTTAGACAATGGAGAAGACTGTATACTCAGAATTTTGCTAAAATTAACCCAGTTTATTCTTAAGAAAATGGCTGAAAACATGCTCTTGCAGCATTTCTGGACCAGTAACATTGGGTTAATATGTGGAAATAGTGTTGGAAATTCTCTAATATATTCCTCTTAAAAGTATATTAGCAGGAATGGGGAAATAAAATTCATCCAGGCTGGCCAGCCCTGGTACCCATGGTCCTGCAGGTTTATTTGCTTAGGAGCCTATCCATTGCATCAAAAACAGACAGAGAACTTCTTAGGTCATGCATCAACTCAGAAACTGTTGCTTTTATACTTCCTGAAGCAAAAATCACCTGTATTTCCCAATTTGCCTCAAAATTCAAGGCAGGTCTCCAAGAGAGCATCAAGGGAATTTTGACCTTGATTTTGACTTACTTCATGTCTAAACATTATCCTAAAAAAATGTGGGCCATTGGAAGTGCCTCCAAGTAGGTATAGCTACTGGAACATAGTCACTAGGACAGGCTAGCCTGGATGGATTCCGGTTCTCCACAATCCTGCTCTTATTACAACAGAGCAAGTAGTATACTTTCAAGCCAAATATATTAGAGAATTTTCGACACTATTTCTGCATACTGACCCAATGTTAATGGTTCAGAAATGCTGCAAGAGCACATTTTCAGCTATTTTCTTAAGAATAAACTGGGTTGATTTTAGAATTTTTCTGAGTATATATTCCTCTTCCCCAGTTTCTAAAACCTAATTCTACAAAATTCCAGACCTTAATTCACAGAATTCATGCTGATACAGCAGGATCTTTCGATGTCATTATTAGGACTCAGCACTGTACCTGTATACACCGTATTTACGGCACCATAATACGAGTGCCATACACCTACTGTCGAAGATTTTCGTTGACTCTACCGTATTACGAAATGGGTAAATTACTGGTCATATCTCCCATATAAAATACGGACGTACATATGGAGTTTGGAATTGACAGCGGCTGTTATCAAGTCCGTCATCAATGATCATCACTAAGACCGTCCTTAGCACTATCACAGTTGATCATTGGATTTTTTTCGTCCTTTGCAACTTGATCGCAGGTATTAGAATGGATCTATGACTTTCCAGAGGTTTCTATATGGTGATGATATGGTGATATGATTTTTGAAGGATTTTTCCGGGAGCTAAGGACCTCTGTAAGTCCCTCACTGCTCCTCACAGCCATTATGCTTATCCAGGCTGAATACGACGCCCTTTTTCAGCTTCTCAGCTCCCTTCCGAGCTCCCTTCCCAATTGCCCATCCACCTCCAACTTACCTCCACAAATTGACCTCGAGTTTACAGCTGAGGAAGGAGCATGGCCTGCATTCAATAAGGTCATGCATGTCACCTTCAGCGAATTCAGTCATGATATTTGTAGCCAAACCCTATCCTCAGAACATAACTTCACAGTGAGTATCAACTGGAATACCATCTCCCTATAGTCTCAGTACATACTTTTGCAAATACGCTTAGAGACGATGACTACCGACTTCTGAAGGCCAGACCAGAACTGAAAACCGGTTACCACTCAAGTAGTATACCCTCTCCGCAATTCATCCATGCATAAGTAATCAAAAGATTTCTGTAACTTCTATTATCCCCACAATAAAGGTGTTGCAGCAGTATAGCAAGCTCACTTCACCGTGAATGAATTCAAGATACCATTGACAATCTCTGCCTTCTTATCTGCTGTGAGCGTAGTATAACATGCCCCTATATTCTCCAAAGTACGCATTGTTTTCCTGGACATATCATGATATTAATAAGTTGGAGGTTGATGTGGAACACACAATGATCCTGGAATAGGTAACATATGAGGTCCTAAGGAACAAATCCATGCCAGAGCTAATTGTCCAAGAGACCATCTGGATCTTAATGTTTGTCAAGCAGTACATTTGTTTAAGTTGTAAATAGTTATATTCATTGAGAAATATTCAAAATAGAACTTTAATTTGATTTTTATCATCTTCGTACACGGTAATAAGCAGTATATGCCGTATATGGACCATATCTGTACTGTCGAGCCTTGTGAGTAACCATTATATGGTACGGTTACAGTACTGTAACCTCCATAAATACTCATAAAGTGTACGGCTGTATCCATATACTGTGCGGTGCGGAGCCCTAGTCATTATTTTGCACAGAATCACGTGACTGTGAGAATCCACCATCGGTATTCGAAATGGTTGTAATAACTCTACTGCGTTCTATTTATTAGCATGTTTTCGATGTTTGGAATGGCATGGATGTGTTACTGGAGTGGATGGACGATGATGACGACGACACAAGGTCTTCATGCCTCTTGAAGGCCATGCGCGTCGTTGATGCTGAGATGCCGGCAATAGCGGGAAAAGTCGCAGAAAAGCGAAATATTGCGGTAGGAAATGAATAGTGCACCCTAAAATCATGCGAATATTAATATAAATTCCTTTAGTTGTGTTCTTGAGCACACCCAAGATCGATAACGACGTGATTCACAGGGGGAGGTACTATGGACTGTGCATGAGTTCGGTGACAGAAGAAGTAGTCGTAGGAATGTATGAACATAGGATAAATCTGATCGTGGGTAAAAAACACGCCAAAATGCGTGCTGGTTTCGAAAGGACGGTTAACCGTCAGTTGTGCCTCCTTCTGGAACCGTAAAGCCTATAGCCTGACCTTTGTGGTTCCTTCAAAGATATCAATTGCTTTATCCACCTGTTTCAGTAGGTCTTCAGAGGCAAAATAACCATCCCTATTTTTTCCTGCCTTAAATATAATACGGGCCTCCCTTGGTCTGGATTAGAACAAGGGAATACATATTCAATAAACTCACTTACTCATCACCATCTACCAAGTGTCCCCATTCTGAGGTGAGGAAGTCTGAAATCATCAATGATTGACCTTCCCCCTTTGGCTGTGGAACAGCCTTGTCACTTGAATGAGTCCATGCAGTCTTCCTTTGGTCATTGGCATAGAATGTTGATTCATCATGAGTCACCAAAATGATACGAAACTGCCCTCCCTCTACTTGAAAACCTTGTGGATTGAGGGGATTCCCATCATTGTCATAGGTTACCATACATCTCATGTATTCCTTCATTCGCTGAAGGAATTCTGCACAATATGTAACAACATCTTCCCACTCATGTCCATCAATATACATGCCATTGTGTTTTTTTCCATACCACCACTCAAGTTTGTGAAGCCACTTTTGCGCTGTACGAACAGTAATCTTGACTTTCTTCTCAGGAAACTGCTCTTGCATCTCAGGGGATGAAAGGAAATCCACGATGTCTTCTGCCCTAATATAGCCATCCTTTGTCCTCTCTTGTAGATGGAGCTGGATTGTTTGTGAGAAATCTTCATATTCAAGAACAGATTGAGAATGACCATATTGATGCAAAGGTAACTTTCCAAACATCAGAAAATGATGGATCCATTGTCGAATGCATCGAGCATGGTAAACTCCATGACCTGAGGCCTTTGCAGCAAGCACGGATGACTCTCACCAACCATAGGATAAGGTTGGGTCTAGATAAAGACTCAAGGCTCCTATCATGGCACTGAGGTGACCACAAAAAAAGATGTCAATTTTGTTGTCTTTGGATAGGACAGATAGCTTGGCTCTGGCCCATCTGAGAGCTAGGAAGTCCCGCCAGGTCAAAGATGCAAGAGATGCATCTGTTGCTGTCTCTAGGCTGTAATCCCCAACTTCTCATAATAACTCTTGGAGCTGTTCATTGGGTGTTGGTAGTTCCTTTTCAAAAGCTGGCAATGGAGCTTCCTCCTGATTGTCATAATCATCTGTTCCCATCCCCTCCTCAACATCTGTTCCTTGGAAGATTTCCTCTTCATCAGCCTGCCACTGTGTTGCATGGGTTTCCATCATCTAAGATTAAAGAAAAAAATTACCATTCAATAAAGTAAGTTCTATATCAAGCACCAACCTCAAATTCTGGTTCTTCTGATGCTGGTTCTGATGCTGGGGTTGCTTCTTGCCTTGTTTGCACCCTTGAACTTTGAAAGAATTGAGTAATAAAGGTTGTTTTCCCCTCTGCTTCAAGTTGTCTTCGATTTGCAGCATGTCTTTGCTGTGATCTCCTGGAGTTTCCTGGATAAAACCTTGGATGCTTGTTGCTAGCATTTTTTTGTCTCTCTTCATCCTGAGCTGCATTCTGTGCTTCCTGCAGTGTCCTAACAAACAACTCCAGATCCCTTTCATTTGCTATCTCTCCATCCATCCCAATTTCATTCTCAATCTCATCCTCATCATCAGACTCTACCACAAAGTCAAATGTGAATTCTGGCACAGCCTCTTCCACAGGAGCAATGTCTGCACCTCCAGACATGTTATCACTGCCTTCAGTAACAGCCTCAGACACCTCACCCAGGATTTGGGAGCTTTCTGAGGCTTGCAGTTTGATCCAGGCCTTCCTAAGGCTCTCCTCTCTCTGAAGCTGTCCTTTTGTTTTCCGTGGCATATACCAAGTCTGTACCAAGTCTGTATAGCTAAACTTATTAACTGTATCAAAAGTGGAAGCAAGAAATAGTCTACACACCGTTATTGTTGAGGTTTCCAACAGATGGACTGTGGCCACATCATGGGTGCTTATGCTGACTAAGCAGTCATGTGACTGCCAAATCTCAGAGTCAAAAAAAGTGAAAGTCTTCCAAACAGTTAGAAAAGCATTTAAAAACACAAAGGAAGAAAAAAACATTTTTCCATTTCTGCTGCTTCAATTTTTTTTTTTTTTTGAAATTTGTTCAGGGAGAATTCTTCATAACTATACTATCTAACATCCTCCCTAACTATTTTCAATATTTCTATTTTGTGTCACCCGGAGATTCGCCAGCAAGTTTCAACGCAGTATGCTTATGTAATGGGGTGCGGGATTTGCCCTTTGCCTATCTTATGGCCAGTACATCCCTTCATTGGCAAGACACGAAGCATCTAACAAGTTTGATTTCATCAAACAAGGCACACTCAGTGTGCAAGAGTTCGCTACTGAACTCAAGTTATATGTGTCTCGGAGTTAAGCTGGAAGATTCTAACTGCTATGATATTGGGGTTTGCAACCGTGAACCTATGACTACTACTAGTCAACGGGACAATAGCTTATCATCCAACGCTAGGCACAAACCTAGGATTAATAGTCCTGATAGGACCAAGCACCATGCAGATCACACCAAATCGGGTGAGATCAACAAGGGTCCAGCGATCACCCCTGGACCCTCTGGAGTTAATAGAAACTCATCAAATGCCCCTGGCGGGGCTGGACCACCTATTATTAATAGGCAACAGACGAAACATGACTCATCCCATCCTGCCATGGACATGATTGGTTATATGTTGAAGTTACGGGTTCCTATCTGGATACATTATGGGAGGGTCAGCAATGTCTGCGCGCCAACAGTTAGAGACCTCTATGCCACCCCTCCTGCTGTGAATAAATTTGCACGTTATTACAAGCCTAGTGATGAGGATCTTGCCCATCCTTGTGTGGAATTACCGGGAGGGAATGTGTGGGTTAATCCATCTTACACGTATGCTGTACGATCACCAGAACAAGGCTCAGGACAAATACCGGGAGAAACATGGCAAGAATTTCGCCAACGTTGCTTGGATTATTGTGATCAAGTGTTCAACTCTAACATCAGTCTAGAAGACTCTGCCATGTATCTTGCAAGATTTGAGCAAAGACCTAGCCCATTTGATTGCAAGATCAATGTATACTACTGGCCTCGAATTGACAAGCTCCTGCATCAAGGTTACCGGATTCAGACAAAGCTCAAGCAGAACCAGATTCTTGAACAGTGGGAGCTGCATGCACCCAGCCAACACAAATACAATGGAACCTTTAACAAATGGGATATTTGTACAGAGTTTGATCCTGATACAAAGCTGGAAGATATGGCTGATGAGACAAGCAAGGTTACCATGCAGTCTACAAATGACAAGGGTGGCTTCTACGATGTTTATCATGATATTGAGGGTGGCTTTGACAATGTTTATGATGATAACCATGGTGGGCTTCATGTGGAGGGGGCGAAGCACAGTATTTCAGTTCAGTCTTGTCATTAGGATGCAGCTGACTTCTTCCCCTTTTAGATGAGCAAATCTTGCATAATGATAAACCTGCATGTAAAGATAGGAAGATCTCTAATGACAGAGCTCCATAGCTAGGTCAATCACATAAACCTGCTGAGGTGATGTTGGGCTTTTGGAGAGAAGATCTCCTTGCCTATGAGTTCAATTGGCATGATAACATTCTTGGATGTGTGTCATTGGAGGACATCCTCTTTCAGCATTACGGCCTAGATGATCCTGCTTTTAGTGGCGATAGTCCTACTCATTCTGTTTGGGATGTTGCAGTTAAGGAGCTCCTAGAGTTCTCGTCCCCACCTGTTCATCCTAAATTATGTCCTTTAGCCATGGAATTGATGCAGAGCTTCAAGAACCTGAGTGTACAATTACCTCCATCCCTGGCACATGCATGGGATCTTGTATCAAGTTCTCCCACATCTCTTCAAGACTACCTGCCATCCTTAATGTTCATGGTCTGCAAATATGAAGCAGCCCCCAAGGAATACTATTATGAGTTGGTGTCTACTGAGATACCACCCACCTTTGGTGATACATGACTGGTAGTCTTTGATGCAGCGACTGTTGTTCATTGCATTCACATGCATTATGGCCCATCACTGGATGATATTGCTCTTGAACTCTATTGACTAGGGATTCCATGCTATTGAATGGTGATGGCTCAACGTACATCTATTTTGATCTTTCAGCATCCTTGTGAATCCATAACCTTTGCCACTGTCAGACTGGGTGTGAGACTTCCGACATATCAACCGGATAAGGCGGACTATGCTAGCTATCTTGCTGCAGGTTCAATTCTCATCACTCATTGTGGTCGTGCTGCAGTAGTAAAGGGCAGCATTCTCTGGCAGCTTGCGCTGGGTGTGTTGAGTGTAAAGGCTATCTTACAGCAGCCTTGTTCTCTAGATTGTGCCATCAAGCTACTGGGTTTCCAGGACAAATACTTCTGTGAGGATCTGACAAACAAAGAGATGGTCATAATATGTGGTGTATATTATGTCTATACAGGTAAGCTATCAAACTATTTGGATGTTTGGTTTAATACTTATATCAGATCACAGGCAGTGGGCTTCAAGGAGAAAACCAGTCTTGGTGGCCCAAACAAAACATTTGGGAGGGCAGAGGCTTGAACATTGGCTATTGGTCCAATGACTGCGAGGTGTGGTACCAAAACAGGCTAGCAGATATCAAAGCTGGGAAGGCCAAGTTGAAGACTGCAGCTGAATGGTGTACAGCATTGAAGTTCAGAAAGGTGAAAACATGATTCATTCATCAGGGCATTCATGATGCAGCACAAAAGTTTCTCAATTCAGACAAAAATGTATTTAGTAATAAAGACATAGCGTAAAGGACCTTCTAGATCTCGTTTGTATGTATTATCATCTAGTCAGAGTGCATGGTACCAACTTTCCATAAAATTCCACAATTCGACTCAATTCAATATCATGATCCAATTAGTAGCACTAAAATAATATGTTCATGTTCTTTGAATTACAAAAATGAATAGTACATAAAGTTCAATTAAGTATAAGGAAGTACAACAATGCCAAACAGTCCATATCCCCCTTGGTCAATGCCTTCAGTATACCTCAATCAGCATACTAATGAATATCAAGGTCAACCAGCACACACACCAGAATATCATTGTAAGGGAATATATATACACCCTAGTACAAAGTTGCTATAGACTTCACTAGATGCATATATGCGTCTAATGTATATTAGTACATACATTGAATTGACTTTGCATCAATTACTCTAAGTCCTTATGGACTCTTATGGACGCATATATGCATCTATATAGTTATATAATTATTACATAATATAGTTACATTACATAACCCTTTAGTATATAAACCTGATTCAGCAACTAGCACGGCCCAGTTGAACTTATACCTGTACTTAATTGTAACTGAATACATACATTGTAAACAGTCACTGTACGGGTGTGAACAACAACAACAAAGTAAAGACCACATCTTTACACTTTTTTGACTTATACAATCAAAGCTATTCATTATGAATATTAGGAATGAACATTCATTCCAATGGCCCCAAAGAAAAGAACCATTGACAAGGTCCCTGCAGGGACCAGTGATGCTGCTGACAGTGGCAGCACTCCTCATGTCATAGGTGGGAATGACCCCACCATGGATCCTGACAAGGATCCCAGCCAGACGGCATCAGCTGTCTCAGAAGTGAATACTATTCACCCTACGACACAGAACACCCGTGCCACCGACGAGCTTGCCCACCTGGCAAGTGAACAGGGAACGTCTGAGGATCCCACTCAGACCCCCAATCCCCACAGAGGGAGCGGAGACCTGCACCTTCCTAAAACTTACTCAGATTACTCTGAGCCAAGTGAATGATTGGCCTCGGCCGATCCAGACCCTGAGGAATTGGGGCTTGGCAACCAAATTCAAGAAATGCTCGATACTATTAATGAGTTAATGAGCACATGGATGAAGTAAAATCCATCCACAACATGAGCTGTCAAGTGGCTCAATTATTGGTAAAAACCAATGAGAGCAATAGTGCTCTCAAAGCAAAGACTAGAACCTTGCGAACACGATTAATCGCGATCAGGGAGAAATACCCGATTATTGCCAAGGGCAAGTCAAGTACTCACCCTAGGGATCCTCCCAAGGATCCTAATAATGAGGACATTGATCCCCATTCTGAACGACCAAGCTATTGGTCAAATGTGGATGAAGAATCGACAAATGGTCAATGTAATGTTGACCCTGAGTTGATACAATCAACTGATGGATCTAATAATAGATCCAATCTCAAGCAAGCACTTGGTAGAGCTTGGACTGAACTCTTGGCCAAAACAGCCATACTAGAATGACTATATGCAGACCAGGCACCTGCAGACCACCTTAACCAGGCAGCCACAGCTGCCTGAGGCACTTGTATGGAATACAAGCAATTACTTAGATTGAGTAAAGCTGGATTATTAAATCCACAGGATTGACATCAATCAATCCAACCTAGCAAGAATGCTAGGGAAACCTCGATATGGGATAACCCCTGTAAAAGTGTATGATACACTCCCTTCGATGGCATCGAAGACAATGACACTGACAGTGAGACCACTGTCAGGAATCATTGGGAAGGGTTGGTACCCTTCCAACAGCTAGATGATAGGGACATACTAGATATGTCCAATAATGAGAGCGATAACACTCTCATACGAATGGTCAGGTATATGCTTAACCAAAATGTACATACGACAATGGAGAAATCCTCATTGGCCAAAGCTGGAGTTAAAGTAACTCCCCCCGACAAGTATAGTGGGGAACAGAGCTTCAAAGCTCTTGAGACCTTCATCAGAGGTCTCCTACAATGGCTAGACATGCATAGCATGCTAGGTCCTGATGCATATAAGTATCAGGTCTCATTCCTAGGAACGAGATTAGAGGGCAAAGCCCTCAAATGGTTTGACAAAACAGTTAAACCCAGGAAGTACCAAGGTACTCCCATGGACTTGAAACAAGTCATGACTGGCCTCTATGGCCAGTATATCCCTTCATTGGCGAGACGTGAAGCGTCTAACAAGTTTGATTTCATCAAACAAGGCACACTTAGCGTGCAAGAGTTCACTACTGAACTCAAATTGTATGCATCCCGAATGGTCCAATGACTTGACGCATACTCACTTTGCAAGAAGTTCGTAGATAATCTATGACCAGGGTTACAACTCCTGCTATTACGCGCAGGGTATGACCCTGAGAAAAAGACAAAAAGCAGTTAAGCTTGAAGACGCTAACCACTATGATATTGGGGTCCACAGCAGCAAACCAATGACTAGTAATAGTTGATGGGACAATAATGTATTGTCCAACACTAGGTGCAGACCTAGGAATAATGATCCTGATAGGACCAAGAGCTGCACTGATCCTCCCAAATCAGGTGAGATCAACAAGGGTCTATCGGTCACCCCTGGCAGGGCTGGACCACTTATTATTAATAGGCAACAGATGAATCATGACTTGTCCCATAATAGCATTGAATGCTATAATTGTGGCAAATCAAGCCACATTGTAGCAGATAGAGTCTGTTATATCAATATATATATATACATGTATATATTTGTATTATAATGTATATAATGAATAACTAATATATATATTAGTTATATGCGCTACATCAGAGATGTAGTTATTATTAGTGTGGACACCATAAGTGTTCACACCGGCCTGTATTTAGCATGCCGGCGCATTAGGTGCCAGCATATATCTTTTACTCATACCACTTGTACTACCTCCTCTAATAAAAGAGTTCAGTTAGTCACGGTGTGAATATATAAGATATACCAGTGTTATATAGGTCTACTGCATAGTCTTCCAATACCTAATGGACCCTGAGTCTCAATAGGTGTTGATTTTGTTGGTCCCCTTCCAGAGGATAAGACCAAGGATGAGAAATATGATTACTTACTGATAATCATTGACAGGTTCTCATCACAAGTACATTTGATTCCAACAAATGTGCGAGTTACAGCCAGAGGAGTAGCTTGGTTGTATTTGAAGGAAGTAGTTCGTTTACATGGACTACCAGAGTCAACTGTAACTGATCGTGACTCTAAGTTCACTTCTATCTTTTGGAGTGAATTGCAGCGATTAATAGGTACTAAACTCTTAATGTCCACTTCGTTCCATCCTTAAACTGATAGAGCGACAGAACGGGCCAATCGTTCGATCGGGCACATACTGAGAACAGTAGTTGCCAATGATCAGCAGGACTGGGCAGAGTGTTGTCCAATGGTGGAATTCACTATTAACAGTAGTACTAGTAACAGTAGTACTAGTGAATCCACTGGATATGCTCCATTTGAGATTATATACGGATATATGCCACATATAAGCCTTCCCACTGATTTAATATCAAATATAAAGGTACTAAACACTTTGCTGAACAAGCAAAATGGAATATAATGGCTACTCATGATGCCATTATAGCGAGTCACATTAAACAGACTGTTAATGTGAATAAGAAGTGGAGACCAGGAGAAGAATATTCCCCTGGTGACTTGGTATATTTAAGTACCAAGAACCTGAACCTACCCAAGGGTAGGGCTCGTAAACTTTTAACAAAGTTTATAGGACCTTATAAAGTCCTGGAAGCTCGGAACGAGAGCTCCAATGTTGTACTTGAACTCCCTGAGGAGCTCAAGGCCAGAAAGATCCATGTGGCCTTTCACAACAGTCTTATTAGGCCCCATATACCTAATAATGATAGTCAGTTCCTTACCCGAGAAGCTAAAGCATTCTATGACTTTGGTAAGGATGACGAACAGAAATGGTTCGTCGAGGAAATCATTGGACATGAATGGTCTAATGATGAGTTGCAATTTAGAGTCCAATGGACTCTAGGAGATGTCACCTGGGAACCTCTCTCAGGTGTCAAAGAACTGGAAGCTCTAGACCAGTATCTAGAGCTTCACGGTGTCAAGCGACTGCGTAATCTTCCTAGATTAGGAAGTAAACCTAATAATTCCTCAAGGAAGAGGAATTAACGTACATATATGTAGATATATGCATGCAGAAACTAGATAACTAGTATAGCACACAGTTTAACTAGCATGCCACTATCTTATATTACATATAAGGCCAAGAAATACCTTAATAATAAGGTATTTCAGTGCATATATGCACATATATGCACCACTATTACTATAAAAGTAATAATAGAATGACTCAGCCTATGAGTCGTCAGAGATCAGATCATTATATAAATAGTCTGATCTGAGGCATGTGTAGCCTCAAGAAGCACTGATGGGATCAGTGCCCACTGGCTGCCTGCCGATTAAGGTATAAATATATCCCTAGTGCAGTTCTGGCACTTAGCATCTTAACCGGAACCACCACAGTAGTGACCCAGTCACTACCTTTCCCTTGCCTGACTCATTATGAGCCACGCCACTTGCAGCGGCAACGCTGCAGAATTGCTGTCACGATTTCACAAGCAACAAGCCCCACACGATGAACATCGCGTAGAGGTAGGCGCTGTATTTGGTGTCTGCTTTGTCTACCACCTGACAGGGTGTGATAGATGCTCTAGTTACCTAGAGCATCTCTTGGAGGACATTGAGCAATGTCCTGCCAAGTTCTCATTCTCTAAGGATGAGATTATCAACAGTTTACATGAGGCCTGGCCCCATGAAGCAGATACATCTCTGACCTCAATGAGGAGCGGATAACTCTTGAAAAAGAGTTAGATGATGAGAAAGCTGACAACCGTTGGCTTGGCAGTGACATGGATGATCTTAAAGAGAAAATCCAACTATTGGAGTCTCGATTATTGAGTCTCCAACTAGAAACACCTATGGGCAACCTACTCTATAAACTTGAGTTCAGTTAGTTTAGGTGTGATATTGAGATATAAACAGTGTTATAGTTGTGCAAACTGCACATATGCCATTATTGGCAATCTGCTCAACAGGAATTATACAAAGCACCTCTGGAATTCTTGGCGACTGAGTACTTGTTGGAGCCCTTGACTGAGGTGTGTGTGTATTACAACATCATGCTATTCGGGGAAATAAGGGAGTTCACTGAGACAATTATTAAGGAGCTTCCTTTTGTGTTTAGCTTGCAAAAGCACAATGAAGAGGCTGCCAAGTAAATTAGATTCAAGGATAGGAAGGCACAAGGTGGTGAGGTCACATTGTACTAAGGTGACTGTCTTGACGTTCATATTATTCAAATATATGGACATACTATAAAATTATAAGCAAATGCATTAGAGTGTGTAGAAATGTGCAGCCTATAGATAAGATGTACTGTGGGTGAAAGTTGCAAGTGATAACAGCAAGACTTGCTTCCTTCATATCACATAACATCCACCTATGGACATACTATATAATTATAAGCAAATACATTAGAGTATGTAGAAGTGTGCAGCCTATAGATAAGATGTACTGTGGGTGAAAGTTGCGAGTGACAACAGCAAGACTTGCTACCATCATATTGCATAACATCCACCTTAGTCTTGTTTCTTTTGTCTATCCTCTACCCTCAATGCTCATGTCATCCGCTGAAGAGATGTTAACAGAACAAAAGTCCTGAAAACCTGTATGCAGTGGTCTTTGAAATATGGACAACTAACACACAGTTGTATGATGCCAGTTGTAAGCCACAAGCAAAGTAGAGGTATAGTAATGCTAACAG
>KN837210.1:372142-385472 GCA_000827215.1 Sphaerobolus stellatus SS14 | reverse complement strand
ATAATAATACTAATACTAGTATTATTCTATTTACTTTATGTACATATTATATACATAATATATATATATTGATATAACAGCATATAACTGTTACATTGAGGTATCAAATATTTGCATTCCCTACCTCGAACCGTGCGCATTCACGATTTTCTGCACAAGGGTGCCACTCGAGTTTCGGACTAGAAATAACCTTTAAGGTGGAAGTTCTTAGGGTCAGATATAATCGCGTTACTCGGGGATGGATGTAAGAAGCCTACCTTATCCCAATTGAACTTCACATCAGCTTGAGACTCAGATCCTCCAGAAAACGACCAACAATGTCGAAGTCCTAAAGCCATTAAACTGAATGCAAAAATCATCCAGATCATAGGACGGCGTCTTCTTCGCCCCATAGATTCGATTTCATGTAGCCAACCTCTGAAAGACCTTGTTTTTCGTGGATGAAGCTCACCATGATAGACGCTGATGGTTGTCGTTGAAAGGAAGTGGGAGCTGTGGTCTGCGAAGAACTCGGAGTTGTGCAGACCCATGTAATCTAGTGCCAAGACCGCTGCATGCAAGCTTGCAAGGCGATGCACTGGGGACTGGTCAAAATTTTCCAGAGTGGAAAATGGTCAGGAAAATGGCAGGATTTGAGTGTATCTTCCAAACATTTTCCAGACCTTGGAAAATATCTGGAATTTGTTTGGAAAATATCTTCAAAGCTGGATTATGTCAGGAAAAATTGTGGGAAAAAAAGATATTCCAGGTATTTTCCAGGGCTGGAAAGTATCTGGAAAATACACCCAAATCCTGGAATTTTACAGGCCATTTTCTGACCTGGAAATTTTTGACCTGCTGCCTGTAGCAGCGCCAATGTGCCGATTGTGAAAAGACAAGTCATGCTAATTATAGCTAGGCTTAAGTAGCCAGGCACACATCAAGTGCTCAAGCTCCTGCTCTAAGATCCCAATCCAAGAAGCTGGAGGAGATAAAATTTTGATAAGCTTATCCTTGCTTTTAAGTCTGGGAAGGATAAAGATTGGCAAACAAATGATAAAGCTGCCAAGGCCTTTATACAGTCACACAGAACCTCGAGGGTATGGGGTTTGGAGGTCCGAAAATCTAAGCAAGCCTGAGTAGTCAGACTTGGCTCAACTTAAATGCACAGATTTAATGCCAGTGCCGGTTATCATGATCATTGCGAACTGAGGCAAGTTTGGTTGTCCGACGCAAGCTTTCCCAGTATAAGATTTATCTCGAATAAATTAGCATAGAGAATTCATAGAATCGGCTGTGAACTTAAGATAAGTACTTGCCGAATAATCATGAATGGTCATGAATGTGAAATGAAACGATGATACGTTCGTATCTCCTTTACGACATCTATTGAAAGACTTTGATTAAGTGCGCATGTTGATTTGTACCCAACCTGTCGTAACTGGCATTGATAGACAAATGGTAGCAGACCCATGTCGAGTTGCTCTTATTATTAAGCCTAAAAATTCAAGGTCATCAGCCTGAGTCACGGGATAGCAGAGGAGTATTTTCAATTTTGCATAGTCTTAAGTACTCAACAAGCATGTATTTCAGCAAACGAGTCATCAGGTCCCGGGAAGACAGAGAGGAAATGCCATTGTGTCCTGGATAGAGCTAAGGGAAATCTCGAGCTCAAACGTGACCGTCATGCATGTTATAGTTGCCATTTCGGTACCGGCCGGTTCCACTGTCTTCTATCCACTTCCTTCCCAGTCCTTAGAAAATATTTTGAATGCATTTGCGGAGTGTTATCAAATAGGAATGTTTATTGAAGCCTATTTAAGTAATGCTTCAAAGGTGTATTTCTATAAATAATTCTTTTCGCGACCCCTAAATCGAAAAAGGCCGCTGCCGCGTGGACGGACATCTGAAGCTTCTTCCTCACGAATTGAAGGGAAAGAGATCCAAATATATTCTTCCAGAATTTACTCGCTCTCACTCTGTCTTCTAACTCTCATACAACAGTATCCGGATTTCCCGTGGAACTCAGAATGCATCAGGAAAGCTGTCGCGGGCGGCTAATTGCTCTCCTAGCTAGTCGAGCTGCTATATAGCTCTATATAGATGAAAGCTATTAGAACTGCTAGGGATTGCTACGCACCGCTAATCCATTCCAAACCAATTCTGTTCTTCGAACAAGTCACGTGTGGCTCAAACTGTGATTTACCTTCTAATTCACCCTCATTCACGTGCCCCCATCCCAACCTCAGTTTGCTTCGAGTTGTGTCCTATGCCTCCCATCTTTAGGGCGCCTCATGCTCTCTCTTATTATGTTATCGGATTTGTCAACTATCCTTGCTTGCTGCTCTGCTCCGCTCATTGCTCCGGTTTCTCACTGCTTGCTTGTGTTATACTCTGCCTTCGATCTGGTGCTTGAGTGAATCACTGCTTGGCTTGGGCTTTCTGCAACGTACTAACCAAGCTCTCATCATCTTTTATCCTCGTCTCTCATTTCTATCGCTCGAAGGGTTGGAAATGGAATGAGTTGGAGCTCGAGGGCATGCACGAGTTTGAACCTATATGGTGCGTTTCAAACAAATCCCGTTGTCTTGCAATAGCTAACTGGATTTACTCAAAGCCCATTCTAAGGTATGTTCAACTTCTTAATATTGTTTTGACAGAGCCGTAACCCTTCATTCACTTCGGCAGTGTATCGCTCTCGCCGGGTCACCTAGAAATAATGCAATTGCTTGGATTTTTCTATTTATATCGTTACTTTGTTTGTATGGTACTCGGTCTGGCATGAAGCAAAATTGTTCTTTTTATTATGATTTGTTAGTGTATGCTCTACTTGTGTAGCAGTCATGGTTCAAATATAATAGACAGTTTGTGCAAAACTGCTGGCGCTTCTATGGCGCTATTTTTGGTTGTGCAACTGGGGCTCCACCTCAGAGCTGGTGGTCGCTCCAAAGCCTCTCTCCATCACAAATAGCCCCACATGCACAACAAAAGATAGTGCCACAGAAGCGCCAGCAGTTTTGCACAAACTCTCTAATAAACTCAGTATTATTGTTCCTATGTATTGATAGAGCAATTGGAAAATGTATCCCTGGAGACTGCTAGGTAGCGCGCTCTGTCGTCTCGCTTTGTGCTATATAGCAATCGGAGACTCGGCTTCTGGAAAATCAGTCTGTCGCTAAGAGCGTCGCTAGCCTGCTAGGTGCCTCTAGGCAACGTTACATTTGCTAAATACACTATGGGGGTCTATAGCACACCTAGCTCTACCTAGCATTTGTCAACTTTCGTGATGTGGGAAGTTCACTCTCTGGCCGTATTGGATATCCGAAGGCGTTCCGATCATGGCAAGTTGGAGCAATTCCTTCCCTAAATATGACATAAAGCTGAGTAAACTATTTATTATTTCTATTAAATTCGACTTGAACAATAGAGGTTTCTCTCTTTGACGAAATTCTGTCCTTGGATTGAATTAAACCTTTGCGTCATCATTCATCATTGACCAGCCAGAGTGGCTCCAAAATCATACATAAATTTGAGCTGATAATTGACCTGTATTTATACAACGTATTCGATCAAGGTTGAACCTGGTTGAATGCAAACGGGACCCCTTAGTAATTGTAAGTAATAGTGCTGTCAGTGGGTCGATATGAGTCCGTTAAAGATTTCTCGTTTTAAAGATCCCACGTGAAAGGACTAAAGAGAATCCTTCA
The DNA here is from genome assembly GCA_000827215.1 of Sphaerobolus stellatus SS14. Lineage (NCBI taxonomy): Eukaryota > Fungi > Basidiomycota > Agaricomycetes > Geastrales > Sphaerobolaceae > Sphaerobolus > Sphaerobolus stellatus. Next base: position 381,786 of record KN837210.1, on the reverse strand, counting down.
TATACAGTCTAGGCACAGTGCTTATCCCAACACTATTTAATCAGGCATTGGAATATTTTTCTTCCAACAGATCACTTGGCTGTTTTGTTAGGGGTGTAGTGTATATAGTACAGTATGCTACATAAAATAATCGGAGTATTATACCAATGTTATGAGTTCCTAGCTTAGGAGGAATGTTTTGTCACATAGTGTAACATAAACCACTCCTTGTCCCAACACTCAATTGCCCTTGCCTTGCCTTAAATGTATGTCAATATCAGTAGTTTAACTTTTGATTAATCATATATAACCTATCAATTAATCTTATACTCAACAGAGCCAGAATTGTGCCACTTTTGGGGTGTACATGTGTAGCCTTGTCACACTCTAAGAGTATCATATACTATTGGAGTCTGCTGTTCTGCAGTCAAAGACTATTCAAGATTAATGTTTAACAGCAGGTATTTATGCTTACAGTATCAAGGAGTAATTATAGATGCTAAACCGAAAATATTTGATGCATTTAGTGACTTCAGAAGGTGGAAACAAAGTGGTTTGCCTAGAATCTACTCAACATCATCCAATCTATTAACCATATCTCAGGATTTTCTATTATGATTGCTCTCATTATTTTTGCACCTCCGAGTATACATTAACAAGGTATTATTCAGATATAATAAACAGTATAAATAGTAGGGGATTTAGGACAAGGACGGTGCCTAGACTGTATATACGAAAAAGGACATATAATAAAAAGCTTTGTGCTAAAATTTTACACCAGTTGTTTTGCCATTCTATTATTTCGAATTGACTGACTCTAAGGAACTGCATATACTCCCGAAGAACCTGCCGTGAACTCCTAGATTGTGTGCGAAAGCGAATAGAACTCCACATTCTGGATCACTCTCACGAGCGTGCCGCCTACGTACTCAGAGGAGGCCTCCATTTCTCATCATTGTGTCCACCAGAGGTATTCTTGTGAATTTCCAATTTTCGGATTGTCGGGTTTCGCCTTCGGCCAGTCAGGGGCTGAAAGGTTAATCAGTTCAAAGAAGAGCTTGCTATGGTCCTTTCGAATCGTTCTATCGCATTTGTCATCCTTGGAGATTCCGTTTTCGCTCTCGTAGACGCCGATGTCGTCATTCAAATAAAACGCAACTGGAGCAAGGGACACTTCCAGAAAGCGAAAGCGTTGCAAGGTTTGAAGGATTTTGAAGAAGCTAAATTGGCTGTAGGCTTGGGGTTATCGTTTGAGCCAAATAATACTATGATGTTTTTAGGGACTCCAAGGGTCTTCGCGAGGTGTTTACCAGACCGAAAATCGAGACACTTTCAACATCTCCTTGACATCTCCTTGTCGACGTCGGGTAAGTCGTTCGGTTGGTCAGTTAGTATCGAATAACCAGCGTGAAGGCTATCATTTGGCCTTATAGTTTCAATTTGCCTTAGCGATACTGCAAATGTGTCGGAATAAATTTAAATCGGAACAATATTGCTGTCCTAGCCAGTCACCGCCAGTGGTCCTGCAACTTTTATGTATGTGAGCTATTCTCTTAGCCTTGTTGAGTTGAATAAATTGAAGGTGGTTCTGGACCTCTTATCGCATGATCTTTTTAAACAGTTACCTTTAGAGACCTATCGAAGTCGAAAAATCGCGCATAAAAGGATGATATCACCCCGGTATTGCTTTCTTTCTTCTATCTTTAATTGTTCATTGCTCAGTAAACCTTTCAAGGTCAATAAAAATAAAAATAATCTCTCAGGCGGGGAATTGAACCCCGGTCTCGCGCGTGCTAGGGTCTAGTCTTTGACAGGCGCGAATACTAACCACTATACTACCTAAGATACTGTACTATAACTCTTGATAGGATTACTCCCAGACGTGGGGAGAGGACCATTCACAAGAAGAGGGAGCCTAAGAACTGATCCTATCTGGAAATCCTGCCCTTTGCCTATTATGGTGTTGGAACGGTGTAAGTACTTCAAGGGGAGCAGTGGTCGATCTGTAAAATGTCGTGACTGGATAACTTGGTGTCTCGGACTCTGTCAAGAAAGCGTATGAGCATCTACTGTGTTTTAAACCCCTAAAGACAAATGTATCTGGTGCATGTCAATGTAGCGGTGCATCCAGGGAGGGGATCCGTCTTCAAATTTTATCGGCGCGATAGCTCAGCTGGGAGAGCGACAGACTGAAGATCTGCTATGTGAGGTGCCTACCCAGAGCGGTTTGAGGAGCGCCAGACGAGTCACTTGCATGACAACGGTGAACCATTGCGAGATCTAAGCCCGAGAATGAACAAGAGGGGATGGCGGCACGAGATCATGACGGCTGAGCGAACGGTGAGATTGAACATGGGATGATGACCGGTGAGATTGAACTTGAACAGAAACGCGGGTGAGGGGACCGGGTGAAGTTGAACACGACGGACCTCGTGAGGTTGAACAGTATATGTTGTGTGAGATTGGAACAGCCTGGAACTTGAACACAATGAGCGAGGTTGAACAGCGGTGTCGTGGGGCGAGATTGAACCGGTGAAGTGGAGCTAGCACCGGTGACGTCGAACAGAATGACGTCTTCTCGGCGAGGTTGAACACAACAAAACTGTGAGGTTGATCAAGATGGCCGGGTGCTCTTACTGGGTGAGGTTGAATACAACGGTCGAGATTGAACAGCACCTTACTGGGTGAGTGGAGCCGGCGAGAATGAACCCACCAAAAACCTCTTACTGGGTGAGATTGAACACGAGTCAAACCTCTTACCGGGGTGTGGTTGAACATGACAGGCCGGAAACCTCTTACTGAGTGAGGTTGAACAGCGGCGGTGCGCGTGACGGGTCAGATTGAACATGAGTCAGATGAGGTTGAACAAAAGGTGATGAATCCGTGAGTGGGTGAGGATGAAGAGCGCCGTGCTGGGTGAGATGGGCTAAACCTCTTACCGGGTGAGGTTGAACAGACGGCGACACGGACGAGCCGAAAACCTCTTACAGCCTCTGACTGGGGTGGGCGCTGTTCTTGGCGGGATCTCCCGGGGCCTATTAATGTCACGCGGCTCGCACCCTGGCGCTTTTTTTTTTTGGCTGTAAGATAAATTTAGCTGAACGCACGTGCGATCCGCAAACTTCACAGATTCCAACCTCAGTTGAGTAGATTCGGAGTTGGAGCTTAATTAAGTACGTGGAATTTGCATGAAGAAGCTATTACATTTGTATTATATTCAATTCATCGTGAGTCAAGAGACTTCGCCTCCTCATGAAGTTAAACGACGGAAGATTACGTCGGCGACGACACGTCATATTGGCGCGGAAAGTGCTCGCCATGAGTTTCGTCGTCGTTGGCGCTCTGACCTTCATTCCTCTATGTCTCGGAAAATAAAAAAAGTGGACTTGATTATCCTCCTGGGATGATCAATCTTCCCATTCTGTGACTGCGTGAGTATTGAAGCTGACAGTGCGTCTATTCAACTCAATGTGTGGGTAAGTGTAGTGCGAAGATGCATCGATTTAGAAAGTGATTTCACTGTTTCGCAACGGTAAAGAAGCCGTCATACTCTGGTAAAATTGCTCAACTTCTTTCATGCCAGGTAGCATGCTTCGCTTCTTTCGTGCAAGCATGCTCACAAGACGAGCTCGTCATAGTAGAGTTTTGATGGAAATTCTCAATCAGGATAACATCCTTGCTATTTGTATTGCTCCTCATTTGCGAAGCTGCCAACTTCGACAAGAAGGGTGCAAACCAGTGATGACATCAAAGGTCTAGTTAAGGGTGTCAAGCTTCCGCGGTTCTTCGGGCTTGTTATTGAATACTAGAGCTATGGGGAGGAATAGCATGACACTACACCTCACTCAAAACTTGACATCTTGGGGGTCCTCATTTCAACTGAATAGCATTAAGGTTGGAAGAAGTTGACGCAGATCATAAAACGTGACTATGGTATTCAAATACAATGAAGCGCAGTCTCAAGTGACACCAGCTGTCTTGAGGTGATAATTCCCAGCTGGCGGATATCGTGATTGGAAATTACTGAACAGAGCCATTGACAATTCTACTACGCATCTTGGAATGGGTATAAGTAGTGCATGAGTCTCAGAGATGTATCCTCAAACTCCTCCACCGTGTACCTTTCTGTATCGATGGATCCAGCCCAAGCTATTCAGACGTTGAAAACCGACACCACAAATGCCCTCAAAAGCGCAGACATATCGGCGGAATTCAGAACATTCTGCAACAACAAAGCAAATGACGTTCTCACTAATTTCGTTAAGAGAAATGCATCGTCGAAGGTTGTCCAAATCTCATTCGTCGCTTCAATCAAAATCCCACCTCCTGGGTCGACCAAGCTTCCACAAATTGGGTTCGCTGTCGACTCTGACTCCGCGAACCCAACGAATAACCAGCCAAATCCTCATCTTGGTCTCAGCGTCGCTGGAAACAAGACCAAAGTCGATTTGATATCTGGGAGGTTTAATGACCCGACCTATGAACCGTGGCGTGGGAGTGTCAAGATTGCAACATCCCATGCCGATCTTAGAAGAGAACTACCTTATGTTCGGGGAGATGGGAAATTCAACCAATCCCTTGATGATCTTGGCCCCGACGACCCGAACTTTGCAATTACGTACATTATAAGAGTGGCAAAGTGATAAACGTGGGTGTCAATTTTTTTCTTTGCTATTCCACTTCTTGATTTTTAATTTGTTCTTGTCAGTTCTCAAGCATTTTGTATTATGCTGCCTATGTCGCTATTTTGACTTTCTATCCCTTTTATGACTATATGCTGTTCCAATCCTCTTGTATTGCCAATTTGACTATATCTTGGTTGTCCCTTTTTCTCACTTCGAAACAACATGCTCTCCATTCATCAGTGTGTGGATTTGATAGTGTTCACATGATTCTGGACATCCAGAGTGGTCCAAGGGCGTCCAGAGAAAAGCTCGATTGGATAACTCTGGACCGAAACATCTTTACCAGCCCAAGGATCCCCCTGGATCGCTTATTCATTCAGGCACCTTTCATGTTAGTTCATGAGTTCTCAAACTCTTTGGCACAATTATTTTTGACCAAGCCCTATACCGATTCATTGCGTCTTGTGGTCTTCTTATTTCTCCTTGACATGGCTAGAGGGGGAGCGGGAGAACTATTCTTTTCTGCATATTTAGTACCTTTACTTGAGTATTATACCTTGGAAACGCGAAAGTGTTAGGAGTCGGATCGACCTCTACCGTCTAGCAATTCATCCCCATTATCGGTTCTCATCATCCTCCGTGATATTTGAGGGAAAAGGTATATTATTCACTTCACCAGTTTCAGCATCTTGTGATATGTAGCCATTTGTTCCTGTTGTGGTGGGGAGAGGCGGAAGGGGAGGAGTATGTCGGGTTGGGGTAGGTGTGAGTATGAGTGGGGTGCGGGTCGTGCGGTTGATATTGGTATCGCGTTGTGGGGAGGTCGATGGACCAGATCTATCATCAAAGCTGATTGAATAAGTAATGTGATAATGTAATAGATGAGAATGGGAATATACCTTGATATCGTTATCGTTCGCTCCAGTGACGAGGTACCATCCTTTGTCATGCTTATCCTCCTCATCACCATTCGTATCCTCCCTGTCACTCTCACCCTCCTCATAACCACTCGTAATCATTCTTCCACTAGAAGTATTCGCAATCGAAGAAGCAGAAGCGATGATAGAAGATAATATAATCCCTTCATGGGTTTTCCACGAGGCGGTACAAGCGAACTGGGCAGACCAGCGCTGAATCCAGCCGTTTGCGCAGCAGGTGTAGAGGTCGGTATCGATCATGGAGAGGCAGAGGACGTCTGAGTTCTATTAAAGACGGGAGTTAGTTTGAAGGGGACCCAAAGCTTTTCTCGCCCCCGCTTCGCCTTTCGAAAGCGCCATCTAAAGGGCTGGGCAAGATTGCCATGCAGTACATAGATGTATCCGGAATGTGCGGAGTGGATCATGCTTTGGGGAGAGACTTGGAGAAGACGGAGATGTTGATGCAAGAGTGTTGAGGTGCTCGTGCCTGGTAAAGATAAGGTGGATGAATTCGGGTTAACACTTTGCGAACGAGGTGTTTGAGGGACGGATAAAGTAGATGCGGCGGGTCCACTCATGCCTGGACGGCCGAAGCGTGTCGTATTGTTGAAGAAGGGATGCCAATTCCTTTGTTGGAGGTTGATGTCATATTTCGGAGACGCAGGCTCAGAGTCGGAGGAGTCATGTTCGTTTTCTTGGTCGCCGTGGTGTTGGTCTGAATGGGAAGCGTCCAAGGCGGAAAGACCGCTTGCTGCCCTACCTGCTTCGGCTGCTAGAGATGCGATACTCGTATGGCCGGAACACATAGACGCGTTGGCGAGTGTGGGGTGGATCTTTGCGCCTTCGAGAGCTGCATTCATGGCGACTGCTTTGATTCTAGGTCTGCGAGAAGAGCGGCGCGGTTTGGTCTTGGAGAAGTCGTCCCATTGCAAGCTGGTGTTTTGCAGCCGAAGTAGAGGGTCCGGAGGATGGGCGAGGAGGTGAGGGAGAAGATGTCGCCGGCGGAAGTGTTGAGGTGGGGTGCATCAGTAAAACGTGCCACGCGCGCTAAACTCTCCATAGTGCTAGGTAGTACTAGGTAGCACTAGGTAATGGCAGATTCGCTAATCAAAACTAGGAGTCGGTATATAGACTATATACCACCGCCTATCGCTCCTAGCACAAGCGCTAAAGCGGGTTCTGTGTCAACTTTCCTGATGTGTGAGGATGTATAACGGCGTTAAGGTGCGTGTGTCCCGGATGCGGACTGTTGAATCGACTGGAGAGAGTATGTGAGTAAGTGAATATAGGTCTTCAATAGACTGGGACGAAACTATGTTCGTTATTCCGTGCAGTCAATGCTGAAGACATCATCCACCCATCCACGCATATACTCACTACTCGAACTGAACAGCCATTCCCTGTCGCGCGCAATCTCCAATGCAAGAACACTTCCAGTATATCCTTGCAACGTCGTCTTTATCATAAACGTCTGTCGGTCCCATATATAGAAATCACTTGACGTCAGGGACCGACACGTACACAGCGCTCGACGACTCACATGAATGTCGGCCGTCTGGCATCTCCCAAAGATGTGTTTACTGTCAGCAGCAACACTGAGCGCGCTACTCTTCTGGTGGTGATGAAGCGTATGAGCCAGCCACGGTGGGGGCAACGTAGGAGCTGGTGACGGCGGGGGGATAATAAGTGAGTTATAGGTGCCAGAGACAGCGCAGGAGACATTGAGAGCGTACATACGGTAGCCATAAGGCAGGCCTGGTATTTAATAGAGACGGCAAGGAGGACAGAAAGATAAGGGACTGAGTCACTGGCTGGCTGGTTCAAATGTTCAACTACATTTGTGCGGAGGCAGATCTGAAGCGATCCTCATGGCGTCAGCCTCTCCCCAGATTGCGAAGGACACGGTGAAAACAGAATGTATTTTTTATTTTTTACTTTTGATAACAATTCGGCTAGGAAAATGCAGCGTTCAAGGCTGGAAACTGGGCCGAAGCTATCGGTCACTACTCTGCGGCCGTCGTCGCTGACCGCACGAACCCAACCTATCCTCTGAACCGCGCTGCGGCGTATTTGAAGCTCGCAAAGTGCGTATAATGTCGCTTTAATGTCGCTCTCTCATGTCAACCGTAGTATAGGTACCAGGTTGCCGAACGCGACTGCACAACAGTTCTCAACCTCGACGCTCGCAACGTGAAAGCCTATTTCAGACGCGCCCAAGCCAGAGTCGCTTTACAGCGATACGCCGAGGCTGAAAAGGGTGTGTTCCATATACTCTCTTTCATCGTCGCAGGTCTAACACAGTCGCTTGATTTCCCAGATCTGCACGACGCGTTGAAACTCGAGCCAGCGAACGCCGCGATCAAGGCTGAGCTGGCTGCCGTCCAAAAACAAATAAAGGAGTACACCCCTAAACCTAAAGTGAGCCATATGCTTCCGATATTTGGTTACTGATCATGAACATATGTTGTGGCAGCGCGAACCCATCAGTGTGCCTTCACCGTCGCCTGCTCCCCCGGCTCCACGTCAACAAAGACGCGTTTGGAATGTTCCTATTGATATCATCGAGCCTAAATCCGAGTCCGGGATCGCACAATCAAAGGCAACACCTGAAGCAAAGACTGGACTGACAATTGATTTCCTGACCCCTGTGCAATCACGCATGCTGAATCCTCAATCTGCGGACACACCAGCCCCCAGACCTTCTCCACAGCCTACACCGGCATCTCAGAGTCCTAAGCCGGCAGCCCCGCCTCGTAAAATCGGCGCGGCGATTTTTCATGCAAATGGGAAGAGGACGATACTTAGGACGCCGGGGGGCGGCCCGACGCCTCAACCACTCGTAACACCTCGACCGAAACCGACACCAGCCCAACCTTCTTCAATATCTTCTCCAGTAGTCATGCAACCACCCCCTCAAACATACTTCCAACTAACACGCGCCTGGGCCGCTCTACCGACTGCAACAGCACGGTTTACTTACCTAAAGGTACGTTTTTCCTCCCTCTTTACTATCTTTTTACGTTCTTTTTCCCTACCCTATTTCTCCTATCTCCTCGAGGCATTCATTTTATCTCCCATTTATTTAAGGGGGTTTATTCCTCCCGACTTTATCAAGCTTCATGGCCGTGTGGCTGAATCTATCAGTCCATCAAACACGATCAGGAACCAAAGGCAATCAGACTACCGATATCGTCGTGTTACGTTTGGGGAAGGAACGCCTCCCGACGTCTTCTTCGCTTGGCGCACGCGGGCAGAATTCCTTTCGTTCGCTCAGCTATTCAGGGTCAAGTTGACCGTTTATGCGGACCTTTGTTCTAATTTGCCTTATTTGGTTGGAGGATGTAGACTTACCTTGTCATACCTTGTCATATTCTTATTCTACCTTACCTTTATTTATTTCTTATCTTTATTTCATTCGTTCCTTCATTCAATTCACATCTTATCTTTTCAGTTTATCACGTTCCTCTAAATCACTGAATAACCTTACGCTAATTCCAATCACAGCACCTCACGCCCTCCCTCCCCGCCCTATTCAAATCCTCGCACGAACCAGCCTTCCTGATCTCCCTCTTGAAAACGTTCCAGGAAATACTCTTATCCTCTCCGACGGGTATGCTATCCTTATCCCTTACGATTAACTGTTTCAATTTGTTGACGATTTTGATTGGATTTCAGCCCAATCCAAAACCGAGATATTATTCTTGAGTAAGCCGGAAAAAGAGGTTGTGAAGGATGTTTGGAGTATGGAGTATGGTTGCGAATCAAGTGCCAGATGATGGTGTAAAGAAGAAGTGGGGACTTCAGAGTTGGGACTCGAGTGGAGTGAGGACCAAAGCAATCCAGTGTATGTACGAGTTAGTGATTGAATCGAATCAATTGATCAAGATGTATTTAAGAAACCTACATCAGGAAAGTTGACACAGTCCGAGTAGCGCTATATAGTCTATATAGTGGTCTTAGCATCCGTAGCTTCTTTAGCGTGTCCGCCACTAGAAAAGGAGCCCTAGCAGCCTTAGCGAGGACCTTAGCGCTGTACTGCCATCGTTGCTGACAGCTAGCTGCGTGCTATATAGCATGATAGTAGAATACCTAGCACCGGCTATCCCTCTCTATCACACTACTT
>KN837210.1:297663-333504 GCA_000827215.1 Sphaerobolus stellatus SS14 | reverse complement strand
CCTAATGAGAGTACTATGAATGTAGATCCAGAATTAGAGGATCTATATAGTTGACTGCTAGTAGCAGTCAGCCGGGGAGGATGTAACAGATATAGGCTGTTATATCAATAGATATATTTATTATAATATAATTAATAACTAATATACAGGATATATTAGTATATGCGCTACATCTAGTATGTAGCTATTATTAGTATGGACACCATAAGTGTCCACAACCAGCTGTATTTAGCATGCCAGCGCATTAGGCACCGGCATATATATCTTTTTACCTTACACCATTGTACTACCTACTCAATATTACCTGAGTTCAGTTAGTCTGCGTGTGAGATAAGATATACCAAAGCGTTATAATAAGACACCACTTCATTATATTTTATTAGACATAAATATGTTTTATAATTATATCTGTATTTATTTAGCGTTTAGCAAAGAATTGCAATGACCACCCATAATGAATGACAATGCTACCAGATGACATATACTGCGTGCACTAACTCTGTGGTTCCACCGGAGACAGACACTCAAAGCCGTCAAGAGTGACACAGTAACGCCCACAAGACTAGACAAGGATTAAGGAAAGGAATCACACAAGATTGAAACCAACAAGACTGTATAATAGTAATATAAGTAACAGTTTGTAAAATACTATAAAGAGATACATAAAACTCACAGGTAAAAGGTTCAGCAGTAGAACACGCGTGGACAAAGACAAAGGCTCCAAAAAACGAAGGATACCAGAAATTTAAGTATCCCAAAAAGAGACACCGATAGACAAACAGTAAATTTAGGCGTGCGAACTGGACAAGTATTCGGAAAACGTAGCCGTGAGAACTGCAATTAAAGAACCGCACATGATCCTACATCTCGCCTGTAAGGACGGTTCCAAGGACTACGTCCATTTAGAGGAACCGTAACGTCGCATACTCTTCATCATACTGAACAAATATTCCCTGCCGTTGAAAATTCTGGATATACACTAGCGTTGGCATATTAGAATGAACAATCCAGAATACGTGTTTTTCCGCGGTCCATCCGTATATTAATAATCCAGAGGGCAACAATAGAGCTGCTATTAATATGGAGGCTATACATGAGAAAGAAAATAAGCTTCCCTTCAGAAGACTAGAAAATGAAACAGGAACATACGCAAGCGGTGCTCGGGCCTACCCACTCCACCGTTCTTTGGTGTGAAATATCGGTAGACACAGTCTAAGGTTCAAGCGTTGAACTATCGATACACAACGGTATTATTATTATTTATTCAAAAAATTCAAAAAAATTCAAAAATACCTAGGATGCAGTTATAAACCCAATACCTAAGGCTATATAATGAAGACCTGCGATGTCAGTAGATTGGCCGTATATGCCACCGTAAATCTCAGGAAGTGAAAGCCCGTCGTCTATAGGGCTCACTTGTTCCGTGGTTAAACAATATTGATAGGACCACAGTGTATTATTCGAGGATACGAAAAGTACGATGACAGTTACAGGATGAAAAGACTAGCTTTAGGTAATGTATTTAAGAGTCCGATGAGTATGCCTGGTGCGCCAGGCTTACAGGAAGCGTCACAACAACGACTATAATATGAATCATTATTAGCTCCAAAGCTGGGCAAAGGAGAAAGACGTACAATAGATGAGACCTGATAGACGTGAAAACAGTTAGAGCCTTCATCATGTATATTAATTTGTATATCATTACCGTAGCTGAGAATGTCATTAGATAAAAGGACCCGTATAATAAGATAGATTATCCTACGTAAAAGCCATGTAAACACCCAGAAGTGGAATGATAGGCTCGCAGAAGAACGTTATGAAGGGACGGGTTAATGCTGCTGAGAAGATTTTTTCCAGCTATAAGTAAGAAGGGTATTATATATCAGTGATTCTATTGCATATGAAATTGAATTGATATACTCATTTTCTATCAGTTGTATCGTACTCGGTCCTAACGCGCTGCTTCTCATTCGGTCGTAAACCCATTTCGACTCGTATTTTGCGGGCACGTTGTTCCAGCAGGACAGGAGCGAATGCTGCTCAGCAGAGAATAAAGCTCCCAGAAAAAGTCCCGGATGGTCTCAACATGAATGGGCTTGCTTTCACGCAGATAAATAAAACCCACGAGTTAAACAACGCCACAAAGCATACTCATGCTCCAAAAAATCCATGGCCCTGTCGAACGTCCGGCTACCCATGAGCCAGTTAGAGGACCTATATAAGTTGAATAATAGTACCACTGGCACAATGTCAAAAAATAGACTTACCAATGACGTAGCCCAAAAGGGGAGCTAAACTAAACAATACAACGGCTTGTCCACGTTCTTCGGGTGCAAAGCAATCGCCTATCACGCAGCCCCAATCTATTGGGAGGATATAGAAATAATTTGGTTATAAAACGAGTGATGCTTACAGACAGGGGCTCATTGCCACCTATCTCCGCTAGTAATCGGAAGGCAAGAAACTGAGCTGAGTTTTGTGATACACCACATGCGATGTTGAACACGAGAAAGAAGAGATTGGCGAGTTGGAGGGGTCGAGCTCGACCAAATATCTCACTTAATGGGCCCAAGAGCAGATGCCCAAATGCTGCACGAAATATTTGAGATTCATGGCTGGATTGAGGAAATCATTGCTTTTTACCGTATGGAAGCACAAATATTGAAACAAGCATAGATTGTACGACAGTGTTCGTTACGCCAAATCGACGGGATATTTCTGGGACTGCCGGGGCTATCAGTGAAGATGAGATTGATGAAATAAATGTATATGCAGATACCAGACAAACAACGGTCCACTTTCTGCTTCTCTTCCCGCTGAAAAATATCAAGTGAATAAACAAACATTTAGCTACTCGCTATTGAGGCTTACTTTTTGGGATTTTCGGGATCATCTGGACCATCCCAGTTGACAATGAGGACTTCACTAGCCTCGATCACTGAGTCATTGTCTACCTTAAAACATCCGTGCAAGTCGTCCGCAGCGATACCTGCTTCCAGCCCCTTGACATCCGAGTCGTCTAACTCAATCTTCTGGTCTTCTGTGGTTCCAAGGCGAATCTTCCCTTGCGTTATTTGGGGGGCAATGGTAAAATTGACAGAATAATGTGAAGGCGTGTCCATGGCTAAAGAGGAGTGAGATGAAACGCTTTCCTATATAATGGGTCCCGGTCATGCCGTGCACGTGCCCTAGGCCGTCCGACTCTCGAGTGGTAAATGTCCTCTATTTTTTGGAGACGTAATGGCTACTGGATCCATGCGATACCAAGTGATTGTAGTGCCGTTGCCCGCTTTCGGACGTGAGAACCATCGGTGGAGGGTTGGATGGCCACGAAAAGGGTGGATGTATCAAAAACTTACCCGTGCTGCTCCGCGAGAAATTCGAAGATTGTCACCAACCCTCATGCAAAGGGAACTACCTTTTAGTTCTTTCCTCCTTGGACCGCCATGCTGCAGCCCCAATATTAGACCAAATAAGACAGTGAATACTATCCTGCCGCTGGCTCTCGACGCACAGCGCTTTATCGTCGGCAATTGTTACAATTTGATATGTGTACAGACCGAGGGATATCTGAAGAATATCAAAGCTTACTTAGAATACTAAAACCCCCGGCTGCAAAAGACCGCGACGGCCGAATGTTGAGATCTCTTCACACAGCGCGAAGGAAACCCAAAGGCGGTCATCCCCGATGACGGTACCTCTACAATTCTGCCTATCATCGGTGAATGTCTAACGTACACTGTTTTCAAAGGATATTTATAGGCCTGGATGAGTCGCAACTTGCCGCATTACTTATAATACTTACTGTTGTCTCTGCAGTGTTTGTTGTCGCCAAGTATTGCCCATCCCTATTCTGAGAGGATGCACCCATTCAACACCCTGGAACCAATGTTGCCCTAGAGTCGCGTTTACGCAACACAGAACGCATGCGATGGACGTGGAAGGTACGGAGCAGGAACCGATTGGGAACCTCGCGCGTTACGTCTCTAGGGGGTGTGTGTGGGCAGACTTAATCGGAACCTCAAAATCAAACTTAGCGAGGGGTTGGCGACTGTGTCGATGGCTCAAGAGAACAAAGAGGTACAAAGCTGTACAAAGGCGCAAGGTGTTTGCTTGGCAATTCAAATCTTTAAGGTAAAACTTTGATTCACCTTTGTGAAATTTGCCTAATTGACAATGACAAGTGCCGTTGTTCCTCTCCAGGGGTGTTCAGGGTCTTATTCAATTATCTGCAGATCCAGTTAAGTATATATCTTCAAATATCGAATAATCGCCCCTACCTGGCTTATCACTTGATTTCCCTCAACTTGTTTCGGAGACCCCATGGAAATTCCTCGACCGTCAGATCAATTCGATCGGGAGCACCCCAGAGTTTGTTGGAAACTCTTCAAGTTCTAATTCCTCAGTAGATGACCCAATGTAAGGATCAAATTCCCCAAACTCTTCAATGATGATCGTATTAATCTGACGCGCCGCAGCTTTGAAACTAGTGAGGTTCCTGCTATGTTGCTGGATGCTTTGTGTATTGATTGTGTTGTCTTGAACCTTATCGGTATAGCGTCTTATATCCAAAAGGAAGCGGCATACTAGGATGGTAGACATTCTATAACGTGTATTCAGCCGATTGAAATATGTAATCAACGCTTTTTGCGGCGACTTACGCTCCTTCCAGGGAGGTATCAATCCCACTGAATAAAGGCTGTGAAGAAAGACGAGCGTAAGGTCATTCAAATATGAGGATAATCGGTATGCTGAACTGACATTTATTAGCTGTCAAATTCGAAAGCCAATAAGTACTTTAGCGAGACAGTGAATGAAGCATGGAGGCACCTTCTGCTGAATAGCCGACTCCAGCGCCCAACTGAAAATAATGCTAAAAAGATGCACGACAATGAGCGTGGATCGGCTAGAAAATATTTGGATACTTACATGAATCTAATGACACCTATTGTTTTTCATTGTCAGCACAACATTGTTTCAAGGGTTATGTACCAACCTTGTCTCAAAAATACAGTAACAATAGAGTTTTTTCCTGGTCCATATACTCTTCTGAGTTCCCTATATTGTCCCCAGGTGAAGTAAAATGTAATGACAACAACGGTGGCTTCAGAAAGGCATATGGCGACACTGCTAAGCGTGCCTATACTTGGAAGGTCAGTTATGATTGGTCCAGATACTGGATAATAATAACGAACTCCTGAGGAAAGAAAGTTAGCCTACCGCCGGAAATATTATAGTGGATCACGTACAGCGTAATTTGTGGGCCCATAGGAGAATCACAAGGTGCGAATGGCACAAAGGCCTTGTGGCTAATTAGTAGGATCGAATTAAAGGGCGTATGGGTACTCACAATTGCCACACTTATACTGAAGGTGTATACGAAAGCTAGAATGGCACGTACCCATTTACCTCCATTAGCCACGGCATATGCTCGGCTGATGAGTAGACCTTGCAAGGGCGAAACTTGTGTTATACTCGACTGTACTAATGCCAGCAGTACCCTTACCCTGTATACCAGCGGTTGAGAAAATATTGGAAATTTCAAGCATGTAAGCAGTAACATTGCAGTACCTGGTTTCAAACTATTTGCGTTTATTTTATGATGGCAGACTATGAATGTACATACTAAAACGTAGTCAGTCCTGTACAAACATTAGTGTTCTAACTTGAAGGGCGCACCTTTATTTCGTTTCCATTTCCGATATAATTGAGAGATATAGAGCCGAGCTTTATGATTGCTCCGTATCTTGTCATAATATATAGCAGCGTTCCCATACGAATTTTGCGCTTCCATATGAGATCACGCTCAGAAGCGAAAGTAAGAAGTGTATCATATATTAACAGGACTGGGGATCACCAACTTAGTGGTGAGAAAGGGGTGAGTAGGAATAATATGGTACATACCCCAACCCGAGAGAAGGGCATAAGTGAATATTTGGCTGAGGAATTGTGAGATTAGCCTTTGAGAATCACGACAGTTCCTCTGTCGGGATGACACACGTATCTATTAGACTCTGGATTAACTGGGTATTCGTAGATTCACTTGAATTCATCGTGGTTAGAGGAGGGGATATGGAGACTGGAAGAGATGCCCCAGAAGGGATCCGGACTGGTTTAAGAGAACAACCCTCCCCGATAACAACAATGCCATTCTAAGTCAAACATCAAAATTCAGTTCTTATTCCGACTTTCACATTGAAAACGGCACTTAGAAGCTATCTCAATGGTTTGAGATATGCAAGGTCATGAGCCCTAGCGCTCCGGTTGGAAGCAGAACATATTTGGCGACAATAGTACCAGTTCCATTGTTGGCGACGATGGATATTGTATTGGAAAGCTATTGGGGATACATCACGTTGAACTCTAAGGATAGGTTACCATTGATAGGGAACAGTTTAGGAAAGAACACGTCTAGATAGAGCTAGATTGGGCGTGACATTTTCAATTTCAGTAAGCCAACGATTGATTGCTCATAGAAAACCACTAATAAGCACCAACAAATGTTGGCACAGTAATGGCCAGTCCCAAAACCAATTCATCAAAGACAACGCTTGGGTGAATTAGAGAGCTTGCGCACAAGCCACAGCGCCACCTCGCGGCTGTGCTGTGGCCCCTTCCTAACTGGGAACGAGTGGTTTCCCTTTGTAGATGCCGCGGTGGGGGTTAAAGTGGAGCCATCCCCTGGCCCCATAACCATATAGCCAATGATTGTGCAAAACAGCGCAACGTCGCAAAGCCGCGAGGTGGCGCTGTGGCTTCTGCGCAAACTCTATTTTGAAGATCAGGGTTCTGGATGAATGCACCTAGAAATAGCGCAGTACTAGGATACGTAAATACATTGAATAGCATTCAATTCAAACTGCCATCACAAAGTTACCACCTAAGCGAATTACAGCATCGCTGGACTGCACTTATCTATTTCCAGTTAGCTTGGGGTCAATGGTCAGAATGAACGAACTTCAGTTCGATTCTGTCCCCCAAAGTACTTGTTATTGGCACAGTTGGATAATATCAAACGAAGATGAGTCGATTTGACACTTTGATGGAGATCAAACCGAGATCGACAACTATTTCCTAAAAGACAAGTCGGGTCCTGCGCTTCGCTCTGGAAGAGGGAGAATAAGGTAATTCGTTCGGGAAATTTCGCCAATATCTCGAGCTACTCTGAGTCTCTCAGGCACGGCGGAGATTCCGAGCCGTCACCATGAGCTTTTGCTAAATTTGAGGATTATCTTCAGGTGGAGACATAGGTAGGTTCTGGGAAATGCGCCAATAAGGCTCCGCTCCGTAATGAATAAATACTTCCAAACTAATGTACGGAGTTTCCAAAAGAAATTAACAGTCTGGTAGTTTCGCAAATAATTGATTGATTTAGAATGAGCCACCCATTTATCCTGCTGATTAGTGATAAGAAAGGTAGAAAATGAAAAAAAAAATGGAAAAAAAAATCTATCTATGAATTTGCCCATTTTTGGCAACATGCCTGGGTTTATTCTGAGATTTAATGCTTTTGGCTGCCCTAGCATCTCCGAGATGTACGCCTTTCGGAATTCAAGAATTCTGCTCTGAGGAAGCTAGAAGCAGTGAGTTATGTATCCTTAAATACGAATTCTTGAATCCATACTTGTATGATTTGTCATCACTCTTTTAATTCAAATATTCATTTAAGAACCATACTTAACAATCTTAAACGGTGCATAACGTGCATAACCCGCTGCTTCTAAGGTATGTAACTTCTTCTAACGCACAGAACGGTCTAGACTTAATTCTTGATTTGTCACCGCATACAATGACTCATGTAGTGGCTGCTGTGTATATAAAGTCGAAGGAATCGAACAGCAAAAAAATAATTGTGTTACCCACAATATAGGAAGGCAGTTGCCTAAAGTGGGTATTTCAGTAGAAAATTTAGTATACGAGTTAGAGTTATTATTGTAACTATGTCAGATCAAGAATAACCTGAAAATTCACCTCGAGCCCATTCCCCACCAAGTTCCTTTTTCGAGGCTACCTAGCACAATGACAGCAGATCTCCTTGGGTGTACAGGAAGCGGAAACTATTGGCTTGTGCTCTGCGAATAGGTTCACTGTAAATCAAACCTTAGCAAATTGGAAGATCGTAGGCGGTTTATACCAAGGTTTGCTGCTTCCTCTGAACATTCATTCCTTTACGGATATCTTGTCCGAAATGTGCACAAATCACATGGAATATTCGTTCGCTTATAATCCATTCTATTCAACTATATCTCGTACTTGGGATTAGTATCAGAAGCAGCGTTGTAAAGGTTTCAGTTCACCTTAACGGCTGGATTTCCGCTGGATGTCCCTCAAGTATGGATATATTATTGAACCCTTTTATTTTTCCTCATCATCCAGTCCGGCTTCACAATTGGCATTTTATGGTCGAAGTGTAGATATCTGTAAGACCATTGTGGTAGCCTATTTGATCAAAATAAGGATATAATCAGAGGCAAAAAAAATATTCTTTGACACATCTCCCGACTCCATAGGAGACATTGTAATTTTAATACACAGATGAATAGCTATTTTCATAAAGTTATGGCAAAGATACTTTAGCTACAGTTAGATCCTGCATTCCTTGTCGAACGCTTTCAGTGCCCAGAGACTCAAAAAATCCCTATTACGGGGGAAGATGGGTAGATCTTTGTATCATAATAGTCGTGATGAGGAGATAATAAGGTATCTGACATCTAAAGAGCGACCTGAATCCTTTTCGATATCCTGGCATAGTCTTCAAGCCTTCACAAATATATTCTGCTCAATGAAACTCATCCAGAACTGTACTTACCTGGTTAGGGGACGATTATACGCCAGAAGCCTTCCGAATATTGTGCTACTAGTATGTCTATGTTACCCACCGATGTGCACCATAGTCGGCATTGTGTAAGTCTTATCTTTGTCTAAGCCATTCAGAACTGCGCAATTCTGATGTGAGCAAGGATCTCTTCTTTTCCAGAAACTCCATGGTTCATCCTTAGGGTGTCCTGTCTTTCTCTCACGCTGAACGATAGCTAGTTATGCTTGAAGTTTTCATTATGCGGATTCCGCCTCAATATTTATTTAGTTATTTTTCATTTTGCTTTGGATTCTCCGAACGTTCTCTCTGGTGTAATAAACTTTGCTTCCTCATTGTACTTGGTGTGTAAAACTCACCACGCGATTATTCTTTCCCCCCCTGTAGACAACCGACTGTCACTGGCAGGTGTTCGAGATGTATTGCGGCACTCAGAGAATGTGTAATGAATAGGTCAGCGATGTATCGTTAAAAAAGTACGTTATTCGTAATATGGAGTATTCTGGACATGACATTAAATACGATGATTGATAAATAATAGTTGAGTGAGTAATTAAGAAAGTGCTGCGTGATGTTCTAAAAATATTTCTAACTAATTAATGACTTCATAACGAGTCGGTAATATTCCTGAACCTTCTGGTCGATATCTAGATAAAAACAGATCGACCTTCTCCTTTCCATTTACTAATTACCATGAGCCCGTGAGGTAGATAGCCATTCCTTGAATGTGTTTAGAATCTATGAAAGCAATGCGTTAGCCGATATTCAGCGTCCTATCGTTCATATTTCTTACCTTGAGGAATCTTGAGCTTGGCAAGTGGGTCAGTGAAAAGCAGGTGTTGGACGTTGGTCGCAGCGCCGGGTGCCTTCAGCCAGAATACGTCGATGTTCTGGGTAACAGCACCCAAGACATACAAGTAGCTGTTATCATTGGTGAGTAAACTGTGATAAAGCTATCTGATGGCTAACACGTACTCTTGTCCGTTCACAGTGGCTATTGCAGAGTCCAAGGCTTGGGTGGCGTTGTCAAGTGCATAGTTCTTGATAAGACCAGAGTTAAGGTTCTTATCAACCCAAACTTCGGAAATACGGGGCAACAGGGAATCCTGATTGAAGAGTAAGTCAGACAATGATATCTGTTAAACATTGATTAACTCACAATTAGGAAGACATTTCCGGTCTTCTCTTGGTATGTGGCCCAGCATGTAGCAACTTGACCGGTGATGTTGTAGGGAGCAGTCTTGTTACGCTTGGTGTTGAAGTCGAAGATCTCGTAACCAATAGCGGGATCGGAAGCGAGGACGGCATTTTTTCCAGGCAATACTTGCATTCCGAAGGTAGCATGTGCACCTTCAATTACGAACTCAGTGTAGTTTTGGGTCAGGGCTCCTGTCTTTGCGTTGATATCCCAGATAGCAAGACGTCCAGCTCCGCCGGACGGTTCCCTGATGGCGACGAGGACTTGGGTCTCGGCTTCGTTAAAGATGACGTGACTGAGACCATTGGGTCCGGGCTGGTTGTTGGGAGGAGTCGTTTGGGTGAGACCCACAATGCGCCTGGTGTTGGGAACTGGGACAAGGCCTCCCGGTGTAAGCTTATAGCAGCTGCTTTGTGTGTGAGTGGAGCATTATTACAGCGGATTTATTTACTTACCTCACACCGTTGACTGCACCAGCGTTCAAGGCGCAGACTAATCCGGTCTTTTGAGATACAGCGACGGAAACAGGGAACTCTCCTCCGGAGTTTACAGGCTTGCCGATGGGCGTGAGCTTGGTAGCATCGGACTTGTTAATCTCGAACGCCGCAATGGTGTTTGATCCAGCCTACGAATTAATGAATATCTCGACGGAGCGCTGTGAGAGGTACGACAATAACACATACGTTGACAGTGTAAAGGATGTTTCCAACAACCTGGATTGATCCTTGAGAAAACAAGCCGTCACTGGGAGCTAAACTACTTGGAATGCCCAAGCCTAAATGATTACAGGTATTGGTCAAAAATAACCATGAATGAAGGGGAGTAGACTCACCCTTTCCACCGGCGTAAACAGCAGAGTGGACGGTCAAATGTCCATCAGGTCCGATCGTGTTAGTGACGATATAGTTGCCAGTGGGATCGTTGGTCAAAACTGTTTTATAGTGAGTTCAGAATATGTACGGCTGTCCGAAAGAATAAATTCCTTACAGTAGGCTGCTCCCTGAACTCCACTACGAGAATGAGCGACATTGCCGAGGGCAACATATGGCAAGAGAGCAAGGAGAACACTGGTGGCAATTGTGAATTTCATGTCTAGGTCAGGAAACTAGGAAATTAGATGACTGAGAGACTAGGAGGACTGAACCAGATGCAGAACTTCGGAGAGCTTCTGGCCTTTTATAAAGGGATTTGGTTAGGGAAGTGGACCATTAGTCCCTATTATTGCAGTTGTGCTCGAGCGCGCTTGATTACGGAGAATACTAGGGATGCAGTGAGACGCTCCGGCACACTTCATCATCATGGAACGCCAACTCGACTTTCATCGCGCTCTTAGAGGCCCGAGTCTCCGCTTGCAAGGGCTGTAAAGATATATATAGAACTAGGTATATTTTACAAACTTTACTCCGCGGCTGTGATAGGCTGGAGACCGATCGTTCCAGACTTTGTGGCGCCAGACGTCAGGAACCAGTAGGAAGGCTGTATTTGGCAAGGTACCGAGTCGTCCGGCTACAAAATGTGGTACGCCTCAGAACAGTTTACGCCTGTTTAAAAATAAAATACAACGAAGAAATGTTTAATTTACAACCAAAATGCTAGCTTTATACGTCAAACGGTTTGACAGAATCAATTTTGCCTCTGACATGTGAGTGATTTCGGTGATAGCGTCGATAATCACACCCCTATACTGCGTTCATTAAATTCCTCTTGGGTACCTTTACCGTCAGAAGAATATCTCCGTTCACCGAAAGTTCCCGGGTCAGGAATATCAAATCCTTAGTGCTCATCTCGGGATCTTCACGTGTATCCTCGGTTCAAGAGAGTATCCCGGTGTGATCTGGTGTTCTTCGGTGCGGAGGAAGGCCTATCAGGCTTAATGAAGAGCTTGACATTGGCAGATGTGAAATGATGATCACTCTTTTGACCAACTCCGGTAGTATGCCTAGGGAAGCCCCTGAAGGCTCTCCATCAACGGGCGCCCATTGCCCGGTCAAATCAATGCAGGGCGCATTTGATGATTGCGTGCCGATCCTGCGAAGCCTCGCTGGCTGAAATGCTTCTAGACTAGGTGCTCGGATCATATGCGTCATTTACTGGTATGCAGTGGGTGAAGCTATAAAGATTCCCTTATTGGTAAGAGCTATTTATATGTTATACCAACTACGTTTCCTCACTCCCCTAGCTGTGGCAATTGTTCTAGTCAACTGACATATTCTGCAGAGCAGCCATTTATTCAAGAAATACTTGACTTTGAAGTGCAAAACGGTCATTTCTAACCTGTTCAGCTCTCATAGTATGTGGGCATAAAGTGGCATGAGTATGCAGGTATCCTCTTAATCCTATCACGCCGCGGAACTTTGCTGTTCCATTCACCGAAGATGATTTGCAGACTGCGTCCGGACTTGCGATGGTTGTCCTGCTTGGGATGGTGTTTCACGCGGTACGGTAGAACGTCAGCCGTCTTCGCCTTGTGCAATGCCGCGTACACTTCAGGAGTGAACATCTAGAAGGATCAGAGCAGGAGACGTAGTTCTAGTTCGGTTCTAGATCAGAAGCATTATCAATTTGTTAACCGTCTCAAGGGTGCAGGCGAACAATCACAATTAGGGAAGAAAATTCAAATGTCCCTGTATCCTTACTAGTCCAAAGATATGTGCTCAGGCATAAGGTCATTACTCTGAAGTCTGCAGAACGAACCTGGTAGCGCTTCAATGACGTATTCGATATCGCGTGGTCTGTAGAAGCCGTTCTCCAATATCTAACTCGCCGGTACCCCTGGCTAAATTTAGCACCTCTGTACGGCATCGCTAATCGATATGTGTAATGACCTTTCTGCGTAGGGGTTATTTCATTGCCATCAGTTTTTACTATAATAGAGACTCTTCTAGTTTAACGTGACCCTGACTTATTTGAGGCGTGCAAGCAGCCATGTTACTCATAATCCTCGGAGGGCTCATGACCGTGTCTCGTACTATACTAGCTTATGGCTGACCACCAACATGCAGTGACTAAACCGATCTGATATCGCTTAGATCGATAGATACGTAGAAGTTGAGAAAATTTCACCTAGCAAGCCATGAGACGAACGCCATCAGTACCCCTCGTATAGCTTGCCATGGAAAGTGCATAGGGAATGTTAAATTGTGCGTGATTTTACTGGCACAAGCTTCGATTGATCTCATAATATTTAGGTACAATTCTGAGAACTTTGAGCGAAGAAGAACTGTAAGCGAGTTTAGGGAATGCACTTGGGATGTGCATATGACAATACTTCTAGTCTCAGCTAGGGTTCAATATCACATATTCCTCACCGTTCAATTGCTAACGTACAGTAGACTAAATAATTATCAATCAACATCAAGGATACGACCTGTAATATGCTTGCGATGTATATTTCCCTACCAGGGAGTCTGCAGGGAGTCGGAAGATAACGGTACTAATTATAGTTTTCTTAGATCACGTACGGCAGTGCGCGCCGCGCTGAAGTCGGCGAGATGCCGGTGCACCGGTTGGCCGGCTCGCTGACGTAGTCTCGTGAACATTTCTCTATCTTTATCTCGGTTTGATAATTTCAGAAGTCGAGTCATGTATTGTCATTCAGAACCAATGTGCGCAATATTTTGCTCGCATGCCTGAGTGATAAAATTACAGAAATCCTAAAGAATAATTTCTGCCGTACATCGTACAGTATGCACCTATAATAACGCCTTTCTCCCTTCGTACAATGCACGTTGATAGTAACTTTGCTAGAGTGTACATTTCTATTTCACGATTCTTTGACGTTCTTAAATCTTGAAGCTGGTTGGAAATGTGACGCACCCGATGCCGATCGGCATTTGCTGTCGGAGTTGAGCTATCGGAGTTGGTCGGAGTTACTTTCTGTGACATTCCTTTCCTCGTGCCACCAGCATCAGCTTGCAGATACGTCCTGCGACTTCTGTTCCTCTCGATCCAATTTGGATGCATTTCTTCTGTATCATGACGATCAAAGTCACGTTCCATTCTCATGAAGTGTACTGAAGTTGTGGTTGGGATCTCGAATGCTTCGTCGACAGACGGACTCCAGCCGCAGGTAATCGACTTCAGTCTGTCGTAAATATTTATATTCAATATCCTTATATAAATCTGATACATTTTTTTCTTTATTTACCTTGATGAATCATATGATGACGTTCTCTCCTCTATCATGGCAGTCTGCGCGCCCGTTACTACGCATGCATAGAGTTACCCAGCTCGCCGCCTGTTTATATCTGATGCACTTCTGGACACGAATATCCTCGAATGATTTGACGGAGAGCTATAATGATTATTTAGATTTCCTCATTTATCTCAGGTCTCTCATTCCAT
This sequence comes from Sphaerobolus stellatus SS14, assembly GCA_000827215.1. Lineage (NCBI taxonomy): Eukaryota > Fungi > Basidiomycota > Agaricomycetes > Geastrales > Sphaerobolaceae > Sphaerobolus > Sphaerobolus stellatus. Next base: position 319,147 of record KN837210.1, on the reverse strand, counting down.
GCTTCCAGTCGCTGTGTCTGGCTTCTCTCTGTAATTCTTTTATACAGGGAGAGGTTGAATGCCCTTCCTTTAGGACCACTCAAATTTCATCCATTGTGCAAGTTTTCAACATCATACTGAAATCCACGCATGCTGCTCAAATCTTTGACCGCTCGGGCTTCAATGCACACGAAGCAGAATTACATCATGATAACGGCTGGCGAGGTATCCAATTCTACACCCGTATATTAGCGTAGTCCACTGGATACTACGCAGCCCGTTCGTTTTTTGCTTCGTTTGAAAATCGAAGTCTCTTGTTTATAACGAACTGCGGTGGTACCTATTCAGACCATTGCCGATTATTCTAATCTGACTGCGACTGTTTGCTCTTTCTGTGATCTGCAGCACTCGATGCAACCATTTTGGAAAGTATTAAGCAAGAAGGCTTCTCACACGGAGTTCATCTATTCTGGACTACTCTCCATACCGTATCAACAGTACATTGTTCTCACCGGCATTATCTTGGATTCACATGCGCAGAAAGCAGAAGTTATCCTCGGTGTCTATCCTGTGCGAGCGGTTACTTCATAAACTTCCGCACACTGGATCGTACAAAACTCTTGTTTCTTCTGCTTCCAAGGGAATGAGAAGCCTCCCTTAAATTACTATTACTTCGCTAGAGGAACAATTCCGAGTAAATATGTGCGATATTATTCCATAAAATCTCAGAGAGTTATAGGTGTATTTTTTCTTTTGCGATGCTACTTACTTCCAGATGCATCTTTATAACTCTGACGGAATATCTCAATGGAACTCAGGATTCCGCGTAGAGAGTAAACCTATCTATTTCGATCCTATCTGCATGCCCAGGAAGCAGAATGCATCATCTGCACCTCGCAGAAAGATCCAGTGAGCGAATACTTCGCAAACCTCCGCACACTAGATCGTGCAGCACCATTTGATCTTCTGCTTCCGAGGGAATGATAATTCTTTTCGCCTAAAATTCTATTACTTCGCTGGAGAAATAATTCGGAGATATAGGCGCTATTATTCAATAAAAATCCCCGAGGTATATATGTGTACTTTGTCTGTGTCCGAGATAGAGCTTTGACGGAATCTAGGATCCCGTACAGAAGTGATAATTTATCTCTTGGTCTAATCAGCGTCACCATCAATCAGTGTTCTTCAATGAGCATAAAAATGCTCATTTTCAGCCAATAATTGGTGTCATTCATGTGTCATGTGTCTTTTCTTCTCTTTCCCCGTCATCTACAGGTCGCATTTTTGGGGCCGCTCAAGTGCGCCCTAAAGCTACTACATTCATTATATATCGTTTTTTAGTTTTAGTTCTGCTCTACCCAGCTTGAAGGTTAATCTATCCACCCATCGAGAGCTGACTTTGTTAGATATTTTGTTATTGGCCGTGTCCAAATGGAATGGCCATGCTTTTATCTCAGTCAAGACTGTATATAAAAAAGAGAAGACTCTCGATGGTTTCCAGATATGCCTTTGCAATTACGCATTCTATTAACGAAGTAGCCTGCAGATATCGAGTTTATTTTTGAACGGACATATTACACGATCGATCAACTGTATTTGATCATGCCTTTACGACATCATGGCGATGTAGCCAAGTGGTTATGGCGACTGATTTGAAATTAATTCATCTTTGAGCACATAGGTTCATTGTCGGGTGATTGTCCTTACGCTTCCTAACATTCCTTTTTGGATGAACTATATTCCGTGGGTATTCTCCTCCTTGATTTCTATCACGAATCTGGTAAATCTTACGATAAATCCCTGCCTAGTTCTCGAAATCTGCGGGACCGGTAGCGACGATATCCACTGATCATTAGAATTCACTGACCTTGGTCTTCTCATGCTTCTTCCGAAGAATTACCACCTCTGAGGTGTGAGGATCGACCACGAGTTGAAACCTATGTCAAGTAAATATTAGATTGACTTTTGTTCGAGGACTGTATCTTCATTGCAACCGGTTGGGTGATGGTATTATTCCGAGAAATTATTATGGTTGGAAGGTCCCTGGATAGGTGTATCTACTTGTCCACTTTGTCAGTTTATCAATGCGTATTGGTCACTGAACAGCTAAGAAGATGACAAAATGTCTCACCCATCCATGTCCCATCCGCGCTCCATTGTACACAGGCCGCATAAGATGAAATTTCATCCATTAATTCCATCGTCGGATTTTCTGACTAATTCTTCCATTGACTTCACAGCCTGACGCTCACTAGTCTATTAATTCATTTCGTTTTGTGATGGGAGTACGGGTCCTTGAGATTATTTTTCTTAGGAAGGCGTGATAATGTAAATCTGACTAGCTAGTAGCATAGGTTGTGAAACGTATGAAGAGTAAATTTTATTTGTCTGGTCAGTAGGCCTTTGTATAGTATAAATCTTCATTGAAGCCGTTTAAATGTTGGTAAACTGTTATTTTATTTCTGACACGTTCCATTCGTGACTTTTCAATATCGCTGTATACTGTGAGGTTTGACACTGCCCTCTCAATTTTCCTCATCGAATGGACCTAGAAGCAGTGTTCTCATCACCCTGGACTGTTGTGATAGGTTGAATGATTGAGCACCGCTTAAAGATTTCGACATATCGTCGAGGAAAAGGATTTGGGGCCTTTAGTTTGCTTACAGTTAAGGGAACATGGATAATGTTTACTTTTTTACATACTTGATTTATCCTGCGCAGGTTATACTATCAATTCTCAAAGCTTTTCATCTATCTGAGAGTTTTATTTGGTGGATTCGACATGAAGAGCGTTCCTCAGCCTAGGAGAAGGCATGAAGAGATACAAGGCATATGATTCACCCAGCACACAACTTATAGGGGTGATAGGCAAGGGAAAATTCGTGTAGAACCTCTAGGGGATTTAATCTACTATTATATCTATCAATACTTAAGCTCTTACTCCCATCGTTACGCTCTGATATGTTCTGCCATTACAGATCGACTGCTACATAACGCGTTATATATCTTTTGATAGAAGCCTGCAAGCTGTATCTCTAATAAAATTTTCGCACCGGCTGAATTACTTCAGACTCAATTATTTTTCAATTATTTTCCACCCATTTCCGATGTCTTCCAATCCTAATGTCTAGCTAATACATCTATATAGCCATGAAACAAATTGTCCCAGTGCGATTTATGAGTCACCCAGCTGCACGCCGGCTTCCATCAGGACAACTGGAGGATTTCATGCGCACAAATTCGACAAGCTTGCTTCATAGCCGCGTTTTGCACGCACAAACTTCATCCCGTTTCAGTTTTCGACACTTCTCTCGTTTGTCTATGTATCGCGGATCTTACTGTTTTTTGTTTATTAATATCTCCCCATCGCGATGCTCTCTTGATTCCTTGCTGCGTCTCGTTATTCACCGTGGCCAGCGACTATATCGCCACGAGCGATATAGCACAGTGCCTCACCGGTGAAGCTTGAGATAGTATGAAGCCGTGAGAGTGAGTATAGCTGCAGGATATATTATGATTTATCGGGTCCATTCACCGTTCTCCTTTAGAGGGTGTTTTCATGACTAGAGAAATATCTTTTTGGTTCGACTTCTATTAGGTGACTAATAACAAACGATGACGAAATAATATCTGATTTCTCTTACCATTTTACGTGTATCCTCCTTGTAATTCACTTCGTGATCAGCGGATTCAACCATCAATTAGTATTCATGATGATGACCAGCGGTAGTACGAACGCGTACAGAGAATTCACTCGCGTGCCTCCTAAACTATTTCTGCAATATCAAGGAGGCATGTCAATTGATTCTCTTCGTTATGTACATACAAGTCATATATCAGACAGACGTATCCATATGAACGCGCCTTGGCAAATACAATGGAAATTATCTCTAATATTGGTCGTATTGGTTGTAGGTGGTATGGATGGGTCTCCTTCACCTTGATAGTCCACAGTTTTTTTCAGGATTGGAGATAACAATCCGATTCTTAGGTCTGTGAAAAAATAGAGTTCGACGAAGCCATCCATAAACTTCTCCTTCCATATGTCCATACTTATTCCATGCATTCTAGTTGTTAGTCGGAGAAATTCTACCCTTTGAAAATGTCGCTGGCAATTGACTCTATCCTTGGCGTGTCAGTATTCTATGGATCGTATCTCGCATTTGAATTACCTGTAGAGACTCTGTGTGACAGTGTCCCATTTTTTCCGACGGACCGTAATTAACTCCTCGATCGAAGCAGAAGTCATCCCAGTAGTGAAAACTCTTCCAGTGCTGCACGGCAATACATTTCCTGATCGCATTGAATGAATCACCGGCTTGTATTTTTACTTCCAAGGGTACGCCGGCAAGGCTTCCGTAGAAAAAGGCCGTGTCACCTGATATAGAGGATTAGCCAAGCTGCCATTTCGTAGCCTGCGGAGATTGGCACCTCGCGTCCAGACGGCGCAAAGCGTGGGAGAGCTGACATCATCAAGTCAGCGTGCCACAAACTGTCACCCGCTCATCGTCAAGAACATCAGTGAACGATTCCAGTTCAGATTTTCACGGATTTGTGCATATCACCTTTCTTTCTCTACCTGTATCCTCTTATTTTAGGAAGAGGGATAGCTCTTACAACACGAATCCACCTGCAACAGGAACCAGCCATTGTTTTCGATCTATCGAATCTACCCTCACACAAGACCTATCTAACAGTCATGCCCATTGTCACTGACACTGACTACACCAATCTTGATTCTCTGATAGTCCTCGGCTCTTAACGAATCTAATCATCACATCAATCCTCTTCGGAATTTCGTTTGCTCAGCCCTGCTCCTGCTCATGGTTCTTAGCTCACTGACTAGGATATCTATGCTCAGTCGTGATTTCCAGCATCTATACCCTCCACAATCTCTATTGGCATGGGCGCCTTCCCAACTTGGCATCCTCTCAGACCTTGGCTTTGGATAAGGCATCTGATTTGCCTAGAGATATACAGACCTGCGGTACGGCTATTCTGCACCGTCCATGACAGGTGCTCTCGGCTTTCTCATCTGCTGGTTACACAGACATTACGGAGGGATCTGGCAGGTCGGGCCATTTCCTGAGACAGTTCAGTGGACAGGATCCGGCAGGTTGCACCAGGTCCTGAGACCGTTCATTGGGCAGAATCTGGCAGGTCGGGCCATTTTCTGAGACCGTTCATCGGGTAGGATTTGGCAGTCGGGCCATTTCCTCAACTGTTTCTGGCAGGTCGGGCCATTTCCTGAGACAGTTCAGTGGACAGGATCCGGCAGGTTGCGCCAGGTCCTGAGACCGTTCATTGGGCAGAATCTGGCAGGTCGGGCCATTTTCTGAGACTGTTCATCGGGTAGGATTGGGCAGTCGGGCCATTTCCTCAACTGTTTCATCGGATAGGACATTACTGGTTCACCCTGTACGTTGATGGGTTAGTGCAGATGTATTGTCGGTCCTTGCCTATATATTTTATGGGTATATATATAGATTATAGCTGTTGGCCGATAAGGGTTATTGGCCTTTTCTCTTCTTATAGTGCTCACTGGGATGCGTTACTGGTCCGGTCCTTGTGGGTAGGTTGAGATGTGTCGTCCATCTTGCTCTGATTCCGATAGGATACAGCTTGGAGGATAATTTGGTCCATTTACAACACAGGTGGAGAATCAGCTGGACACGCTACCTCACATATAGTTGAGCCCGGGGACATCTTGACAAACGACGATCACAGCCACCGTCTCCGGGTTGTCGAGCCCTCCTTTCCTTGAAGGTCATCCTGCCTTGAAGTGACTGGAGCTTCGGCAATTGTTGTGTGTTAACAGGTTGCATTCTGTATCGGAAATCCCAAACTACATCATTGTTTTGAGTCTGTCATGTCTCTCTCTCAGTTTCGGCATCTGTGTTGAGTCCGGAGCTTGATCCTTCTGTTAGAAGTCACACACAGCGCCGTTTTTTTTTTGAGTTTGAGGTCCACCTATCTCATACTCACCGAGCGGTCCTGTACAATATGACTTGGCGATGGATCAGGATTCGACTATCAACGTTGATGGAAAGCTTGTTTACTTATACTTTGGAGGCCGCATGGCTTCAAGACACTCAGTCAGCGCCTGGAACACAAAGAACGATCCCACAGATATGATCAGCCTGTCTAGCGCTGTGCGTCAGCTCCTGAGCATGGCCTATTCTCTCACTCTTCGCAGCCGTTGGCATATGCGATAGCTAACAGGATACATTTGCATGCATTTCTTCCCACATTCGGAATATGCGTTGGTTGGAGGTGTATTCACTCAAGGTACAAGAGGTGGCGAGCGGAACCTGTTTAGTCTTCCGAGATGCCAAAGGTGACTCACGCCCACCAGGTCTTTCGAGCAAGCAGGCAGAGACACTATGATTGATGTTTTAGCCATGTAACGATCTGCTGCACGTGGCGGCAATCAGCCATTGAAGCATCTTCACTAGGAAGCCGAACCCAGAGAACGCAGATTTAGCACTGGTTCTGTTGGCGCTCTGATTGACGGCTCTGGTTTTGGGAGTAATACATACTCATTGAGATGCATATCACAGCGACTATTGTGGTCAAATAGAAACTGGGAGGTACAGATCCTGACAGTGGCACCTTAATGTTAACACAGAACGAGCGAAAGTTATGGTAGTAGACGCTACCAGTAACAAGGAAGTACCTTGCTTACATGGTTACATTGTTTAACTATAGCTGTCTAGGTGTTGTTTACTACGGGTCGGTCTGGAATCAACGCTGACACCATCATTGAGTGTTTATTCAGTTTCGACACTTCAATAGCTGTTGGACATCCCAACTCCTTGAGCATTCATTGTTGATTGCTGCAATGGAACGTTGCACAGTCTCAAGACAGAGCTCCACTGGGGATGATCCGATGTAGCATAAGCATTCAGTAGGGTAAATTTCACATATGAGCCGAAGTATACATAATTACTTGTTGTCTGGGACTCTGTTGGAAGCTAATATCACGGCTAATAAGACGACCACCTAATTTGTCAATCAATGCAGTCTGTGGACACATTTGACCGAGGGTGTACTCCAATTCCTCAATATCGAGTACGGTGGCAGGATCCACTAAGAAACACCCCGACTCACAATAGTCTATTTCTTGGAACATGTCAATCTGTCAGCCCGGTCCTGCGCTTCAAACAGCAACATCCCTTTTGATTCACAGTTCACATCATGTGTGAATACTTACATAGATGGTGGCTATTAACAGAACAATTTGGGCACCAGGCTCAACTTAAGAGACCGGGCCCATTCACGATGAGAAGTGTTACATAACAGGCGCCCCATAAACTCTCCAAAGTTTGGAATCTGTAACCATATGGCTTTCCCAGTATATGCTTACTTACTTTCACCGAATCACAACTTGAAACTTCGTATTAGAACTCATAGCTCAACAGTAGGCTTCATGTTAGAATCTTAGAATGGCTCACGAATCAAGGCCAGACCACTTTTCTTGGAGAGATTTTGAACCACCGAAGTATTTCTGCAACTCGCAATTTATCCAGCTGTGATTCTAACCATTAGGAGACGATTAACCCGATGATGGACAATATGAGTGGAGTATTTGATTTATTTTATTTTATCACACTACGAGGACTATGGTAGGATAAGTGCTGGCCTAGCGACTATATGTGCAGACATTTGCTGGACCGATTAGAGGGCCCAGATTACCACAATTTGATGCCAAATAATAGGATCCATAAACAATTCCACCATGGAGTCCTAAGGTTTAATGATTGCGTTAACAATCGAATCACATGGTTAGCTAGCTCAGTACCCATGGAATTCTTCTCTTATGCTCAGGAATCGACGCCGTCAAATATGGCGGTACTTTATAAATATGCACTAGGTGGTTCAACATATTCCTACCTGGCATTTATCTGGTTACCGGCAATGAATCCTAGGGCATCACAAATCGTTCAGTTTACTGTGAACAACGCTTTTAGCGGAGCAAATCCATGGGCCGGCAGTCAATCATGATTGATTTACTGATATGGTAAAACTCCATACAAGATAACACAATCCCTATCAGTCGCGGTTAGCCTTCACTTTGGGTTGGGCTAGCGGCGTCGTGAGTACTCGCCGCCGGGGGCGTTCCGGCTGGTTGGGTGAGGCGGCTCACTCTCACTCCGCGTACCCGACTGAGCATCCTGCTCAGTCCGCAGCCCAACCTCACAGTTCGCATATGCCACTGTGCTCTCCTAGCTGCGACAAGTCTGGACGCGCACGACCCTGTCTAACGCCAAAATTTAACCGCCTTTACTCATTGCCGCGATGCCGTACGGCAAATGACGTCATCGGAGTTACAAGGCGATGGCTTGGCTGTGACCAACGTTCAACCAACGTTGCTTTCCACCACCTCAACGTCGACCGGATGAATCTTCGTACACCTCGCTCTCCTGTTAGGATGCCGACTCTTCATTGGATCGACAAGAGTGGTTTCTCAGGCTCATCCTTCTGAAGTGTCCTTAATTGAGTGAGTCCCAGGCTAACTCGTTGGGCGATGAGGCGATGTCTTCATTTTGCGGAATACCGCATACTGATGTTCTATATCTCTTTATATTATCTTGATCTTTCTCATATTTCACCGTGAAACCAGGGTGATTTCCTCTTCCTTGTTATCATCCCGATAACGCCTTGTATGGAGCTTCAACGTAACAGGCATGCTTCGTTAACCTTATCTGAGGCATCTCCTCATTGTTGGCGTCTAGACCCAAACCTAAAGATTATTGATTGGTTCAGCTATTTGTTTGGTCGATCATCGTTCTCGCTGTCAGTTCAAATTTAGTCCATTTATTCTCCACTCTGGTTTATCTGGCCATCTCAATTCTCATCTTCGAGCTTTGGGGGGACATCTTCCCGCCCTGCGATGTACGTGAAGCAGAATTTCCTTGGATACATGTGGATCATCCAAGTGGTCCTGCATTGTATCTGGGAAATTGGGAAGTTCCTCTGTCATATTCCAGAAAGTCTGCTTCATGGAAAATTGTCAGGTATAATATATCGTCTAGTACGTCTCCTTACTTCCAAATAATGCCATTAAAGTAAATTTCTCTCCCATCAGATCTTTTTCACAAATACCTTTGCTTTATATCCGATGAACAAGGTCGGACTCAGGGACAGACTCAGTATATCTCATCAACTTCCTACATTTCGCAACCGATTCTTCGTCATGTCTTGATGTGAATTAGTGGCTTCACAGCTACATAATGAAACTCGATTTTGTGATGTTAGGTAGATAGAGTGGCAACAAATTGGAAAGAACATGTCTCTCCCCACGTTGACCGTTCTAATTGCTCTTTCCTCAGTATTCATTGTTATGCCCAGTAACTTTGGTTATGATCAATGATCGTTCATGGTCCGAGCTCAGGCTGCAGTTTCTAGTTGGCTCACATCTGAATATCGGGGAGAGCTTAGAATCAGGCGCATTGGGATTTTTATTTTTATTCTTTGCCTCAAATGCAAATGAAGCAGAATTTATCGGGAAGCCTACAAGATTTCCAATTGGATGTTGCTGCACGTCTGAAAATTTATCAAGTTCTGGATATCCAGAATTTTGGTTCCTAGAAATAGCATTTTCACATCTAATTCTTGTGTCGGTTGCTTTGCCTAAATATCTTTACTTATCCTCTCGTCTGTCGATATCTCACGACGACTATCCTGCCCTGCCACTTGACTAATTGCTATAGTGATTGTTTTGAAACAAGGATATAGAGTATATCTGGACGCCCGAGAGTTATTAGTCGGTCTGCTCACTTATTTATTTTATATTTTTGAAAATCATTCATCGGTCTCCTTCACAGGATGTTCAGTAACTTGGAAGACCTTTTCTTACACTTGAATTCTAGGTGACACTGTGACTGTTGAGATTCCTCGAGGGAACGATGAAGAGGAAATATTTCTACTCCACTGTCAGTCTGCTTATACCTTCTTCATTATCCATTTTAACCTGCAGAGATCAGAACTTCTAAATACCATCAATGAGTAGCCTTGATGCGAAGCTCTAAGCGCATGTGCTATGTAGATAATATGGAGAGTCGGTTCGTGACTTTTACCATTTGTTGTCGCGAATATTTCTCATTCAAAATGGATGATTATATCATACGTCTAGTCCGAGTGGATGCAGATAATCGGTCGGATGCCTCCTAAAATCCTTGTTGAATATCAAGGAGGCATGATGTCTTCCTCTCGCTCCTCTGTCTGTATTCTACAGCTATTACAACTTCATATATCAGCTAGTATGTATGGATAAATGACTCAGGGATCTCCGCCATCTATCCACCCAGCCGAGAAAGGTATGTCACGCATTTCTATCATTACATGCCGGACCGTCGGAATGTAACTATAAAATACAGGCGCATCGTGGTCACGTTTGGGTGGAGCGTTTAGATGGTCGCTCTCCTGATTCTCATTCTGTCTGTGGTCTCTTTATATTTTTGATTCATTCTCTCGGTTAAAGCATTATCAAATTATCACAAGGGCTCTCGAAGTTCCATTGATCTTTCCTCGACGACTGGACATACTTACAAGCAGTATTCTTATCACCCTGGAAGGCTTTGCTAGGTTGAATCGTTAAGCACCGCTATTTAATTTTGAATCCAGTCAAGGAAAGGCATGGGTCACGCCGCCTAAGATGGAATTTAATCCTTAGCTGCCAGTGGCCTTCGTCGAATTCGCTGAATTCCAGGAATCTGCATCATGTATCTACCCAGTCGAGAAAGGTATGTCTTGTATTTTTATAGTCACATGCCGGAGAGTCGAAATCTAACCATAAAATACACAGAGAGGTATTTCGGTGCAGGTTGGGTAAATCGTTTTGAAAGGCTAGTCCTGATTCTCATTATGTCTGTGTTTTCTATATTTTTCCTCATTTCTCCAGTTGAATCATCGAATCACCATCGAATCCTCACTAAGCATCCCGAAGCTCCATTATTTTTTTCCCTCGGAGACCGGACTTACAAGCAGTGTTCTTATCACCCTGGAAGGTTTGTGGTAGGTTGAATGGTTGAGCCCCGCTATGTAGGTCAGATATAACGTTATTCGAAAAAAGGGTGGGTCAGAGGCCGCATAGGACGGAATTTCATCCCCTAATAGGCCTTCGTCGAATTCGCTGAATAATTCCTCTGATGACTTCACAGCCTATCGCTCACTATTTCATAATTTCTTTCGCTGTGTGATGGGAGTACGGTCTTTGCGATTATTTCGCTTACGAAGGTGTTAGAATTTTGATATCCTAGCAACTAGTGGCATAGGCTGTGAAATGTATGAAGATGAAATTTTCTTTTCCAGTTATTATCGGAGTAATTTAAGTCTTCATTGGGAGTCGTTTACACTTTGATGAACTGCTGTTTTATTTCTGCCACTTTCCAATCGTTACTTTTCGTTGAAATATCGCTGTAGACTGCGCTGAGGTTCGTCTTTGCCTTTTCAATTCAGGGCTCCATTATCTTTCCTCGTTGACTGGATATACAACCTGATGCTGCGTTCTTCGCACCCTAGAAGATTGTTCTAGATTGCCATAGGACTCCCGCTTAGACGAGGAAAAGAACAGTGGGTCTTAGCTCGAAGTTAAATCATGCACAATATGTTTATTCTTACATATTTTGACCTATTATCCTGTCCGGGTTGTAGTACTAGTTCTCAAAGTTTTTAGCGAGTTCATCCCTACGTGAGAGGTTTCTTTTATAGACATTCGTCACGATAAGTGTTGAATGCTTCAAGCGTGTGGCTCTGTAAGACGTATAGCCTGCCTGTTTGGGATAGCGAAATCTGGGATAGCATCTGACCTGTAGAATGGCCCGACTATGAATCTTGAGGACGCGACCTTTTTGACGGTGACACTGGGTTACCGATCCCAAAGTTCGTGAACCTACGGGGTATGTTTTCTGGAATATACATCTGGTTCAACCAATCGTATATATCATTATACCCATGGAAATCTGTAGGAAATTCCCAGAGCCCTGTAGGATCGTCACGTGCGAGGCCTTTTGTGGTAAGAAAGGCAACGAACGAGCGACCTATAGGATGCCACACTACATATTGCAAAGTGTGTTCCTATAGATTAGTCCTGTAGGTGAACTATCCATCTATATACTCCTCAGTGACATTGGAAACGCCCTCGAGAAGGCAACACGTTGCTTCTATAGAGGGTTGATTATGGGATGCCTGCGCTATAGATCCACCGTGCTTTGGAATTTAATCCGAGTCTGAAAACCGAACACAAAGAAACATGAAATAGGTAAAAAAAAATTGTCAAATATTAAAACATGAAAGAAAAGTCTGATAATGAATTTATGTAACTTTACTCCTTGTACTTCACTCTTTCGGTCTCAACTCTTACTTAGATGTTCTGCTTACGCAGTCCATTCTTCTCATGTCTGCCGCTACCAGCTGGGAATTATGAGCCTGATCGACTACAAATAGAATAATATTTTCCCCTGCCGAAACAACCCAATATTATAACTAAAACAAAAAAATACCCTATTCTACATTACTGTCCAAATGGGAAAAGCTGAGTACATCCAGGGAAGCCCTGGAAGAAAAAGCCGAGGTTCAGGTTGAGATTAGTTCTCAATACACCTTGAGGGTTGGGATACTGTTTCACCATGAGGTTGACGAATGTCTCGTACAACCCACAGTCATCAGTGGGTGAGTTAGGATCCGGCGTATAGGTGTTAACTTTGCCGGCGTTTGCACCCGGTTGAACAGGGTGGGCAGCGAAGATCGCATCGGAAGCATTTCCGACGAGGTCTGCGGTCTTCGATCCATCTGCTCGGTGGAAACCGTCTGGCATACGACTCTCGTTGAAAAATCCGAAAGCATCTTTCATGCTGAGTTGTCCGTCGGCTTTGCGCCCGTCAACGAAGAAGATGAAAGGGAAGACAGATTCGCGATAGGCCGTAACGAAGCGAGGGGTGACGAATGTGAATGTGGGGTTCTCTGCGGTGGATTGTTGAATGCGGAAGAATCGGTATTCAGCGGCCACTGTTTGGTTATATACCCCGCCTCCAAATTTGTTGCTGAACTCGACAAACTAGAAACAGGGAAAGAAATCAGAGTAAATACATGAAGGTGGTGTATCAGCCTTACCTCATTAAATAATGTTTGGTTGAAACTGTGGTTATCACCGAAGAAAAAATCCGCTGTTGTGCTGTCAACAAACGTATGTCTTTAATCTAGATGTTTTTGAACACACCACGCGTCAGGCCAGCATCGCCTAAATATATCACAATAAGCACGTAATTTACCGTGTTTTCATATTCATAACATACCTTCAAAGGTTCCATGGGTATTCAAGCCACCAACGATGGCGGGTGCCGGTGGATCAGGACCAGTCAAGGGAGTCTTCTGACCGATACTCATTAAGTTGGTGACAACATTTCCATCAGTCAACATGGTAGAGTATGCAAGGAGAATAGCAAGCTCGTTATCCATCCCGAAACCTTTATATCGACTACAATTAGTTAGATGAAACGAAGGAGTATTAGACACGCGCACCATCTTGAACTGCATTGATGATCTGGGCGGGGGTCACGACTCCGTTACGAGGAAGGTACTGAGAATATCCAGGTCAATAAATTGAAGCACTAGGACGTATTGTTAACTCACTCCATGAGAGGCCAGGGTATTCAGTCCGGGGCAAGGACCACGAATATCGCCTTTTCGGAGAGGCTCGTAGGGATGATCTTTATCATTGACCAACTTTACCGAAGTATCCTTCGGTGGGCCAGGAGGAGGAGGAGGCACAACAGGCTTGAACCTAGGAAGAAGATCCTCAAGCTCCCTTTCGGTGAGACCCGCGAGAGGTTGATGTTGCGGGAACGCAACAGCTTGAATCGCAAGAACGGAGAGTGCGAGGAGAGTTGTGAATTTTGCCATGGAGCTTTGGACTGTTGGATGAGGGGATTGTGGGTGTCGAGAACTCACCGGCACTTGATGCAGTTTGGATTGTGGTTAATCGTTTATATAGGGAAACATGTCGGATGCGTATAATTAGATGTTTTTGATGATGCAGACCAAAAACGGCTTTCCGAAGCTTGCTATCCAATTTTTTGCAAGTGGTTTACTTTTGGACTTTCTTTGATCACCGCAGTTCATTGGCAGTTCACGGGAAGATGGGACTCTGATGCGAAGTTTGCGCAGGGCGTAGCTTCTAAAGCTGTGCTAATTACTCTCTTCGCAGATATCGTGTGAGTTTCAGTCCAGGATTGAGTCAAGGATGACTTTTAGAGAAGAAATAGAAATCGGCCCACCTTGCGCCCACCATCCCTCTGCGACTCGGCACGGAGTTTCCTGAATGAAGACCGCCGTCCCTGAGTACTAAGACAGTTTCGAGGATGGATATAGTCGATATTTCAGCATCGGATAGCCGATGCCACATCCACCGCTTCTGTTTGGTCAAATGTCGAGTAAATGATCAACGTATAGACTGGTACTCCGTTGCTCACCGCAAATCCCTTAATGAGGCTTCGAAAGCTGGCTGTATTGATGGTGAACTTACTAAGTTGATACTTGGGAGGAAAGCGTTGAATTCGCGGCTGCAGGAGTCACGGTACGCTGAGTATAATTTTCTTCGAGCCTGACAATCTTGACAACATGGAGGAGCGGCGACTTGGGTGGCTTTGATGGTGACCTGGTTGCATTGCTCGGCCCGGCTAACACGGTATGTATGACTCGCAGTTCGACTCAAGTATACAATGCAGACAAATAATATAGAAAATAAAAAGGATTCTAGCCGTTTGGCTAAGATTGGAGCTCGTGAGGTTTATTTGTTACTGCGCATATCGAAGGAAGATTGGAAGAGAAGGCAAGATGTTCCCAATTCGTGACCAGTAACAATGACAGTCACACATACTTTCGAAAGTCCGTCCCGTTCCGCACCGGAGTTTGTTTGCTGGCTTGCTTCCGCAGAGAGCGATGCTGGGATTCTTCGATAGCTAAAATAGTAAGAGTTGGATGGGAAATATTTAGCCACAAGAAATGTCTCGAATCTCTGCCGCAGTGCTGCGCCGTGTTTGCCGTCGTCGGAGTTCCAGCAGCAGCTTTTTCTCTCCACCAACTCATCGACACTCGAATGATCCCAGTGCGCTTCGAGCTGCGCAGGTTATATATACCTACTATCAAGAATATGACACGTCTATCTCAAGACAAAAAGGGGTCATTCGACTCTAATGGGTCCTATAATTACAATATGAAAAGCGATGAGCTGAGTTCCCAAACTTGTTCTGCATCCATGTCGACTTTACTTATTACTCTGATTCATAGTTCATCCAACTCATATCTGGCACCATTTCTCCTTCGTGATCACCTCGATGCTCCGTTTCTAACTGGCAATATCCCATACTCACTTGCGCCGTCTGACTCAATTCTTTGTTCCAAAGAACTTCGATTTATCACTTTATCGGTTCCGTC
This sequence comes from Sphaerobolus stellatus SS14, assembly GCA_000827215.1. NCBI lineage: Eukaryota > Fungi > Basidiomycota > Agaricomycetes > Geastrales > Sphaerobolaceae > Sphaerobolus > Sphaerobolus stellatus. The sequence continues at coordinate 303,733 of KN837210.1, read as the reverse complement.
AATGATCAATCTTCGTTCAAGTTCTATTGGCTTTCCCTCACTTTCATCCATTCTCACCATCTTAATTCTCACTTTTGAGTTTTCAAGCCATGTTCTCACACTGAAATCTTCATGAAGATAACCATGGAGCAGAAATCTTTTGGATCCATTGAGCATATACACACGCTCCGTTTTACATTAGAGAAATATGAGAGTTCCTCATTGTATCAAAAAATTCTGCTCTATGGAAAGTATTATCAAGTGTGTGTGTGTGTGTGTGTGTGTGTGTGTGTGTGTGTGTGTGTGTGTGTGTGCGCGCGCGTTTTGTCCAGTCTAAGTGTGCCTCATTGTTTCAAAATGCTGACATTAAGCTAGCCTTTTCCCTTATTTCATCGATCCCAAAATACACTTGTCTTTCATTGAGGACAGGTGCCTCCATGTTCAATGAATGTTCCCGAACAGGGTATCTTGGTTGTTGCGTGTGTTCCTTGTGATGCGACGAAGGACAGACTTGGTGTGACTTCAGAATTATATTGATAAATATCGTAGTTGTGATTTAATCTAGATAGCCTTGTTACTGTAGGTGACGGAGTGGATTGGAGACAATATTCCAATCCTCACAGGTTGTCCTTCTACTGCTACTTCCTTCCTTTCCATCAGGACAATTGGAGGATTTCTTAGCATATGCTTCGGTCAGCTTGCTTATGAGCTAGGATAGATTGATTGTTTGTAGGCACAATATCCTGGTTGGGAATCTTCTTGACTCGTCCCGTGGCCTACATTTCATGTATGTTTATTTATATCTCACAATTGCAATTCTCTCTTGAGTGCTTGCCGTGTGCCTCAATAGTCATGGTGGCCAATGAATGCTATGAGGTGGAAGAGTCAGTCTCACACCGTTAATCTTCTCCGTTGGTTCTGCTTGGAATACATCATTACGTTTTCAGCTACGTTTTCAAATTTGACATGCGAGCCGCACTCCCCAAAGACGAAGGTACCCGCCCATGGAGACGTTGAATCTTGTCCATACGACTATAGTTATCAGCATATTATCTAAATCAATTGATGGTCGTATGCGTGCAATTCTATTTCCAAGGTTCCGAGCGGAATCATCTTTGGGAACGGACGCGCAATTTCACTGAGAGAGCCGCGTCATGCGAGGGTGTAATTTTCGAGAGAACAAGTTCCATGAATTAGCATCCTGATTGTTTGGACATATCACTGAACCCTTGGCGATGTAGCGAAGTGGTTACGACGATTGATTTGAAATCAATTCTTCTTTGAGGGCGTAGGTTCAAATCCTGCCATTGTCGGCGGGTTTGTCATATTTTATGTTTGCGAACGTTTTTTTTTTTCTGTAAATCGGAAGTCTCTGAAGGATTATCCATTGATCATTATACTTCACCACTCTTAGCTGGATGTATTCTTCTTCATAAACGCATCAGATCTGATTGGATGATAAAGAGGAAAAACATAGCTGCTCCTTCGAAGAGCATGTAAAGCATCATCAGGAAATCTGCTAACGGCGCTTGATTTTTCCATAGCATCCCACGGTTCCTACAGAGAGTAGCGACTGCTATGTCGCTTAAGAGCCGCTAGCCTTCGCTAGGCTCGCTATTCTTTCCTAGGTTCGCTATTTTCCAAGGTAACAACTCCGCTGATTTGAGCAATATCGGCCCCAGTCTGACTTGTCGCAACTTAAACTCGTACCACCTCGATCTACTACACTGCTGCACTTGAAATTGGCACATCGGCATCCAAACCAACGTAAGTTTCATATAAGTATCTCGATAGGAACATTAAAAAGACCTATAGACTGTTAAACCTTACTTTGCAACAGTTCTCTTGAGTTTTGAAGGTCACCGGCGTCGTTGGGAAGGAGCCTCTGGGCTGAAGTTGGAGAGTCCTTCTGCTGATTCACAGTGAACTATACCTAAAACTTGAGCTCTTAATCTTTAGTTGATTACAATGTCGACATTATTGATACTAGATGGTATGTTTCTTATACGTAGTGCTTATAGATCTTCTCTGACTGTTGCACCTAGGTTACAGAACTATAGTGTTTGATGACTCAACGTAATACGGCCAATAGTTCTATAGGTATGTAGGTTGTTTCTCCATCTTAATATCTAAGCATGTCTAAGCATGTCAGCTAGTATTGAGATAGGAAGGACGCAATGCCAGTGTGACGAAGGTGACCCGAGGCCAGTCTGCATTGTCCCTCCACTTCATCGCCAGTCTCTTACACTATGTTAGTCTTCTATTGCATATCTTGTCTCTATTACTGAAATGTATCCTGGCATTCTCGGTGTGTTGTGGTGAGTATAAATGAGTTTCTTAGAGTGCTCATTTCATAAATTGTAGTGTAGCTAGTCTCTTTGAATAGTTATAATGTACATAGGTGGTTTGAATACATTATGGATTATTTTATTTTATTTTATTCTGTTTTGTTTTGTTTCGAAAAAAAATTGAAAAATGATACTACTGTCTACTATTGAGACTATAAGCCGCTAGAACCGCTATCATAGTTATCCATAATTCCCCTGCAGCTAGCATACTGAAACATCAGGCAATTACCTATGGTAGCTATGGAGAGTATCATAGTGTACATAAAGTATCGTGGCTATGGAGGCTATAGACGCTATAATTGCAATTATAGCGTTTGACAGCTTTCGTGATGATATGAGTGTATTCACATGTGAGGAAAGATGATGCATGCATGTTTTCTTTATATCTAATCGGAACGGTCCCATGACTTGGATGAGTCTTTCATATCTGCACAGTCTGTCAGTTTATGTATACTTACTGTGTACTGAGCATCTAGTGCCCCGTCAAATTGAAAAAGATCCATCCTTGTTGAGCTCGGGCCCAATCCCAGATAAACTGGATAATCTCAGAATTTGTTGGAAAAATGATCACAGGTTGATTCCTAATTCTTCTGCTTGAATCACATACTCGCTCAGCGAGCCATAGCATATCTATATTCTATAGAAGTATCGTGATAATCATGAATCGTCCTACAGAGTGGGTCATCAGAGGGAGATGTCAAACACAAGCTATAGATACTACATGAAGGAAATAGTGACACATGCTTGTTCCTACCTGTGCGATCTACAGGACATGTTCTGCGAAATTTCAACATTTGCAGATTGGCCATGTACAATTATCTCATTGTCAATCCTTAGATCTTAGCACAAGCACCTGTATTAACGGTATTTGCTACAGAGTACTATTCATCTGCAGATTGCCCATCACGCATCCCATGGTTGTCAGCCCTCCTGCATTAGAGCACCTCATGTATATTTCTAACCCTTCACCCTAAGTTGACAGGTTGTGCCAGGCTTTCCGTGTTGCATATGCATTATGTACAAAGATAATGTGGTTTTACAATAAATATTCATTAAGATGTCACACGTCGCTGGATAGCAATACTTGCACAAGCACCTACGATCCGTAATAGGTATGCATTATGATAACTTCACGATGATGTATTAGAAAAAGTAGCTTGAAAGTTGTCATACAAAAAGTGCTAATCACCCATGACACAATAAGGCCATTTTTTAAATTGAGCGCGAATAGGAATGCATACATTTTATCTTTGTACACGAGACGTACACTGGGATATATAAAATTTCGGAAAAACAGACTCTTAAAGGATGCCGGGCGGCTCTCCTCGACAACCTTTGACAACCCTCGTCGATCTCGACCATACCAAACGTCCTAAGCCAGCAATGGGCCCCAAATCCGCTGAAAAAGGACGAAGAGTACTCACCGGACCAGACATCTCATATGTAGCAGGATACGGCGGGCAGATGTTGATCAGAATGTCATGTTTATATCCGGTGTAAGCACCAGGGAACGCAATCTTGGGCTGGGAATCGCTGGTGCGCCCACGACGTTAATCTGGGAACAGGATATGAAGCACTGGAAGACAAAGGATTAGAATCGTGGCATGTGGAACAGTCGTTGAAACTGATAAAGAATTGAGACGAAACAAGAACGGCAGCACAAGCTGATGGTGGGATGGCGATTACACATGCTCAGTGGCGTGTGGCAATTGTCGTGACATCGACGATGTTCCAACGCCACACGAAAGAACACAGAGAAAACACCGTGTCAACAGAAACCCGCCGCCAATAGACAAAGGGAACAATGAAGAAAGCCAACCCACCTTGGTAGCGCCATGTCCCCGCCAGATGCAGCACGGTGTTCTCTAGACAGACGAGGTACTGTCGACCAGGAAGGTTCGGTGGAATGGTGAATGTAATGCGATCGATGCCTTGGTTTGGGAAGGCGAGGGAAGTACCGCCGTTGGTGATGGCGGGGAACTTCGTGGACCTGCATCGCAGGCGTCAGTAACGATATTCAGTCTCGAGATGTCAGATACGCAATTTGAACCATACATTTCCGGAGCCATCCTAGTCCGCTACGTTGCCGGGTGTTTTGGCCATGTAGATGTTGATAACCTGCTCATCCGTCAGCGTCGCTGGCCACAAACCGTATGGGAAGTTAAACATACCCCAGGTTGATACAGCGCCTGCTAAGCTTTGAAGCCAATCGTCGAGCCAGCATTGACCGTCACGGTCTCAGAAGGTTGGTTGATCTCGTTATAGCACCGGAATTCGGGACCCGTGACGCCTTTGACCTAGAGGACGCGAAGCGGAATTGGTGGCGCGAAGATCGAATAGCCCAGGACGGTCAAAGCACGTGAAGCCAGGGGAATCGAAGGGATAGAGCAGAAAGCGTAGGCCAGGAAGTTTCGAGGCGGTTGGGATGAGTAGATAGAAAACGCACGGTATAACCGTCAGCGAGGGTTGGACAATGATGCAGATGGGGCACTACGCACCGGGTATCTCGTTGTCCAGCTATTCGTCCGCCTGACGTACCTCCGGTCCGGGGTGACTTCGTTGCTGACAATGAGGTTCAGGAAGGTATCTATTGAGATTAAGGGCTGGTTAGCATAGAACTCGAGGGAGGAGGATAAGGTTGGAGTGTACAATGCGCAACAGCACCAGAAAAGCAAAATCGCATTTGAACAAGCATCCAGACGACAAATTGCCTCCGAGCGCCTGTCACGCCTGCTCTCACATCGCCCTCTCTGATTCAGACAGTTGCGTTCGATCGAAGGAATCGTTAGTGCGCGGAGGCGCAATCCCCGACTCCGGGTTGAGGAGTTTAGACACGGTCTTTTTACAGTCTTAACTACGTTTCTTATATGTTGTTCTATAGCCACCTCATTCCTGTAAATTCCGGATGGATTCTTGGACAAATCTTATAAGACAGCTCATCCTAGCGGCTTTGAAATAAGAGCATTAACAGTGTAAGGTGTCAACAGGATAGTCTTGTATTTAATATACTATAAAATATCACAATCCGCATTTAAAGTATCTACATTTTGATGTACTACTGCAACAAAATCCTCATTGAAGCTAAAGAACAAATCAGCACCCTACGTAGTTTTGCATGAATCGCAATAAACTTGATCCTTGCGGACCACCCAACATGCTTAGGTGATCCTTTCTTGACATCTACCTTCATCAATCCTTTGCAACACATTTGCCATGAGTTACCCGCTAGATGCCTTTGATCCAGAGAGCATTGTGTATACTATAAGTCACAAACAATGAATGCCGATAAAACCAATATGTGCCAATAAAACCAATATGTGCCAATAAAACCAATATGCCAATAAAAACCAATAAGCCAATAAAAACACAATTGCGAAGAATATAGTCAGTGAGGGAATGTAAAGGGTATCCTGATGACGTACTGTGTTCTGTACTTCGATATTTGTTCAGACTTTTGATAGAGTTGGGCCAACAGAAAAATGTAAGAAGGCGAGGAGATACAATGTGGCGAGGAGTGTTTTTCGACTGGGAGCGCTCCCTGGAGAAGAGGGTCCACAGACGCACACAGCTCGCTTAGTTTTTTTCGAACACTAGGATACATACATGATTACTAGGATACTACCAAGACGATCCTGCATCTTATCTACTTCCATATAAGGTAAGTTTAAGAAGGCGTCTAGATGATCGCCACGTGGGAACGTCAAGATCGGTGAAATTCGCGAAGTATAAAGCCCTCTCCTACA
>KN837210.1:280397-293731 GCA_000827215.1 Sphaerobolus stellatus SS14 | reverse complement strand
ACAACCTTGTCACCTGAACGATTACAATGTTTGTCAAACTGAAACAACGACTTGGAAGAATAGACTCACCAACTCCACCAGCGTAAGTAGCTGATTTGACGGCCAGTTTCCCATCGTTTCCTATTACACTACTGATGATAAAGTTTCCAGTGGGCTCATTCGTCAAGACTGTTTCGAAGGGAGTGTTAAATTGCATATATCCGGATAAATATATTAACTTACAGTACGCTACTCCTTTAACTTGATTTGCTGGTTGGCTAGGTGCCGCATGGCCAATGGAAATGTATGGCAGGAGAGCAACAAAAACACTGGTAAGTGTGAACTTCATGTCTAGGGAATGAATTGGATGGGGAATGGCCTAGAGCCTCAGGCCTTTTATACGTATATTTGGTGGCGAGATTCACCCGTTATTAGTGGCGCAATCATACAGGTATGTATGATCCCGGATGATTATGTCTCGCCGCGCTTGAATGCAGGGAGCTTGAGAAGTCATCTTCGCAGACTCCGGTCTAGCTCTGGTCACACTCTCTTCCAATTAGGAAAGCCCGGTTCCACAACGGATACCCTTCAAATTGATCATGTGTAATGAGGTGCTGCAGAGCACTACGGGTCAGTACATAAATTCTATTTATAGATCCAGCTAGTATTCACCGGCCCAAACTTCCCCAGAACCAACATGTCACTTCATATTGTTCGCTACTTCTACCGTCTGGTAGAAAAAAAATTCAGAACGAGTTGATGGATGTAAGCTCAAGAGATCCTCGACAGGCTGAACCGATCCTTAACAGACGTCAAGCCCCAGCCGACACGGACCACTCAGGTATGCTGATTTGGCTGGAAGCCGCTACCAAGGGTATAATAAGACGACATATCAAAATATACGAACCCTTGCAATAACGTCCAAGGCGATTCATCCCTTCCGATAATTTGCACACAGACGCTCTGATACTCGAAGGCGAAGACCCTTTCCCGCGAAATGATAAATGGTGAGCGCCGAGACCCTACTGCCGATGAGCGCCGACTGGCAGGACCTGACTGTGTGGGAAGTCATGAGACCATCACTATGTTTACCATATACAAAGTTCAACCTGGCATAGTACCATGTGCTTTGCGTAGTTAGATTTCCAAAGAGAGCGAAGGCAGTACTGAACCGTTCAATCTGCGGAGTCAACTCCGTCTATGCTATATTCATTGTTTCACAGTCAGCTTTCCTTTACTCCGGAGTTGCGGACTATATTTCAAGTCAATATCTTTCTTTGATCCGGGGCTTGTTGAGGACGCACCGTGACCGTTTCATTCAAGTTTGCATGGGCCTTCTAGGCGTAAGTTCAAGTTCATCTGGGTTTCATAATCAATTATTCCATAAGTAATTCATAGTCTCCTATTTGTTAAGCTCAAGGCTTCGTAAGAAGCGAATAAGCCCTGTCCCGACATTACACTGGTCCTCAGGGTTGTTCTATTTTTAGCGGAACACCGAAGTTGGGTGTATGGTTCCTAGTGGTCATGATATCACTAGCAACATTGTGATAATGTCCTTCGACAGGATATGAATGCTTTGGCCACGTTTTTCATCATATTAGAGGATCTAGTTGGAACAGAAATAATGGCTACCCTAAAGCTTCCGGCATTACAACCCTGTATGATGACGGTCTGTGAGTTTTGCGCTCCCTTGCAGCGTGAATAAGCATCTTGGAATCGAAAATGACCAGAATTCTCCTATGCCTGGAACCAAAGCAGGGATGCGCACGGCGAGGCTATTGGTGCAAGGGTGTATTGTTCGCTCGGACATATATGCCTCCTATTTTACCTAGCAGCTGACTCGGGGACTCCCCGTGCAGGGTATGAGTAAGTGCCACTAGCAGAGGATAGAAAGCACACGCATCACTGTGATGGCGGTAACAATCTAGGCCCGACGCTGATTAGGTGGAATCTTGCCTTTTCGACCCGAGTGATAGGCGCTGAGGTACGAAGAAGTATGTTGACATGTGTAAAAGAATGTCGTTCATGAACATCAAGCGCTCCGGATCAGTGCCAATGAGTGGGGGATCATCGTCCGCTGAGGACAGCGGCCATTTTACAAACTACTTCATAAAATCTTGTAGAATCCCGTGTATATCCTGACCCTATACGTATCCATTGCCGAGAGAAATCGCATTGGACTGAGGACTGAGGTTAGTTGCGCACGCAGTTTGTTCAACTCTCTCTCTCTTTCTCTCTTTCGAGTTCATAGCATAATCTTACCTCTTTCAGCTAGTATTTCGTTCACTGAAGGGTAAAAAGTGTATTTAAAGTAGAGTAAATACTCCATAACTGATTCGTAGTGATAGGATACTGTGATCTGTTCCTCAGTCAGCGTGCGTGTTCTCCACTACGTCGGCGTTCTCTTCTCTGCCCAGTAGTTTTGGGATGAGTAAGGAATGATTTCTTATCCGATATGCTAGTCATCATATTACATTGGAAATTACTTACAAAGGAGACACTACTGGCAAAACGGCTCCCTGCATTACGCCACCAGCTCTATTTTAATCCTAAGTCAATATCAACCACCACTTTTGATGGGATCATGCACTCATCTCAAAAGTGAGCGATCACCAACTTGTAATAGCTTTGAAAAATAAATAGCTAGGGGATGTGTATTGTGTATTGGTATAGATGAGTTACGAGAGAATTATAATAAAATTTAAAGTGTTGGTTTTAATGGGCTCATTTTCGGCTATGATTGCTTAAAGATAGGAACAGGTCGGAAGCTCACTCAAGGGTCTGCAAGGGTTCAATGTTCCATCGCTTCTCGGAGAACTAAGACAATCATATTCTATTTCCATTATTGGTGTAAATGATGTCAGCTAAATCTTACCGACACATGAATAAAGTAGACTAACCTAATAGTAAAGACAGCCTACTTACTACTGGCCCGCCAAGCCTGCTGTAATCCAGCGTTCTCGATTGATCATATCACCATGTGCAGTATATACTCTGTTTTTTTATCAAATCATCAAGCTCGAGCTGCCACCACATGCTTTAGGCAAGGATTCGCCCAGAATTTGTTATGTTCAGCGCGTAAACAGTCCTGATTACGGTCGTTTTCGGCTCTAGAGATGGCTCTAGAGATGCCGCTTGCAACGCTTACCCTATAAAAACTTTGTGTGTCAGAGATTTCTGGTCAACGCTTCATTGCCGCATTTTGCTTGAGATTCCTGTATAGTTACAATGGAGTTACGTCTGACACGGTCTGTGTGGCCGAATTTCACCATGCACTCGTCTGTCCACTTTTTCCCTCCTGTTAAGTCATCGATATGTATTTAATATCGACTATCAGTGATAGCCAATCACTTAAGGTATGTATAAATACGGTAATCAGTGCTTGCTTGGCTAGAGGAATCACTAGTCTTCATCAGGCGCCTTATCAAAGAACTTAACTCCAAGCAGATAGGTTCTGTTTCCCTGCTCATCAAATTTTGGAAATCCCGTATAATCTAGGTTTCTAGCAGATAAGCCCACTAATAGTAGGGGCATGAAGACTAGGTACAGACACAGGAGGGATTCCTAAGTTTTCTGCGGAAAAAAAGCGAGAAAAAACTGAGATGAAAAATGAAAATTCAACAGACTTTTCTTTTGAATAAAATTTTACGAAGACTGTTCGTTTTTGAAGTGTTTGAAAGCGCGGAAAAAGTTGTGAAGACAGAGTCAAATAACGTGAGAAAATGGACCCAAAAGATACTAAAAACACACGGTTCTCAGACAGTTTTTGGTCACTCAAAAGTGGCCTATCATTGTAGTAATACTAAGAGATTTTGCTAGGTTGAAACTAAAATAAAAATATTGTATAAATTTTTGAAAACGGTTGATACTGGCATACTATTCACACCGTGAAAAAATAATGAAATTTCTTCTTTTGTGCCGTTGAAAATAAAGCAAATATCTTGTGAAAACAGTGAGTTTTGGCTCGTGATTGAGATTGGAATAAAGTCTGAATACTGCCTGTTTTCTTTAAATTTATGCCCAACAAAGGAGTTGAGAAAACCCTGAGAAAACTCGAAGTTCCCCTGTCTACACGGCCGAAAAATAAATTGAAACTCCGAGTTTTCTCAACGTTTTCTCAACTCCTTTGTTGGGCATAAAGAAAACAGGCAGTATTCAGACTTTATTCCAATCTCAAATCACGAGCCAAAATTCACTGTTTTCACAAGATATTTGTTTTATTTTCAACGACACAAAAGAAGATTTTTTTTTTTTCGCGGCATGAATAGTATGCCAGTATCAACCATTTTCGAAAAATTATACAATATTTTTATTTTAGTTTCCGCCTAGCAAAATCTCTTAGTATTACTACAATAATAGGTCACTTTTGAGTGACCAAAAAACGTCCAAGAACCGCGCGTTTTTTGTATCTTTTGGGTCCGTTTTCTCATGTTATTTGATTCCATCTTCACAGCTTTTTCCACGCTTTCAAACACTTCAAAAACGAACAGTCTTCGTAAAATTTATTCAAAAGAAAAGCCTGTTAAATTTTCATTTTATTTTTTCAGTTTTTTCTCGCTTTTTTTCCGCAGAAAACTTAGGAATCCCTCCTGTGAGATTCACATTTAAGGCGTATCTAGCATCTTGTGGCCCTCGCTAGGTCCATATCGGAATACGTTTGACTGAGACTACTATTCCAATCGGTTCGATCGGTCAATTGGCTAGGAGGCCTGGGATATTGGCAGGATTAGACAGTTTTGAGGTGGATTGGGGTCACTTCTATTTTTTGCAATTGATTGATCGTAAGGATTGGATAGACTAGAGCATCATAGGCTTATGACTGGAATAACAACATACCTCCCCCGTACAGCCTGGAAGCGCCATGTGTGCTCGAAGAATTTGATTAACATATTATTTGCATTGACCCCAACTCATGGGACGGCATTGTAATATATTTTTATATTGTAAATTTGAGGTATTTGGACAATATTTGGATATCATTGGAATAATTAGAACGATTGGAAGAATCAGCAGTCCGGCGGATATTTGATTGGAACGATTGGAAGGCCAGACACCTGGAGGACTCCCAATGATAATTGATTAATCCTCATTATGATCGTTTTAATAATACTTTGAACACTACTACTAAGTGAGTATACTGCTTGCAGAATTTATATGTAAAGCGTTCTTGTTTTCCAAGAAGACATCTTTAAGTTAACGCTGTACAGTGTGGGCCTCGACGTGAACTGACAATAGCCTACTTGGTCTGAAGTGTATAATATATTGATAATGAGTAGTATTCTTCAGTCATAACGATTGGAATTTTGATTGGGAGATCCTTACGACTTGGATGATTGGAGGATTAAGAGAGCTGTCCCGATCGTGACGATCGGGGCTGTGGTACCAGTCTAAAGTACTGCCATATCGCTACACAGTTGTACTTGGCGTCCTTATCTGTTTAGCAATATTTATGAAGTCTCCGTCGAGGTTGTGAGTCGAAATAGCCACTTCATAGTAGATTTAAATGGTCTAGGCTCTCTTGAAAAAGGCAAGAAACTTGTCAAATAGGTGAATCATCGCCGGAGTTCTACCAATTGGGATGGTGAACAACGGGTATCTTACAGAATTTCTCAATCCCTATTATTTATTTAACTTAAATACAAGGTAGACTCTTCACACTATAACTCCTGCCATACATTTCGGTTGCATCAAAATTCCTTCCAGAAATTCATAATTAGATTTCGGCCAGCCGTAATGAATATATAACACCTTGTAAAGGAGAATATTTTGACAAGATTTAGTTTGCAAGTCCCAAAGGCATTATACTAGGTGTAGAACTGTTTGGTGGTCTGCACATGTGTTCCACAGTTTAAAGGGGTGATAAATGCCTTTAGCTATGGGACATAGTCTGAAAAATGGAAGTAATATATAAACTTATATCACAATATGTTACTAACATACTAGTAATGACAAAGTACCAAACATTATTATTGTTCCCTCTTTTCTTTCCATCTATCCCTCCACAGGAAGCACCAAGGGATTTTCTGCTGAGAAAAACATTAAGAAAATCCTCGAAGTCAACCCTATTTCTTCAGTTTTTTTCCCAAGCATTGAAGGAAAACCAAAAGAAAACCAACATTTATTAAGGTTTTAACACAATTCATGGGAAAACACTGAAGAAATGGGGTGCACTTTTAAGGTTTTCTCAGTGTTTTCCTCTAGGAAAACCCTTCAATGCTTCCAGTGCTCCTTGTCCCTTCCTGATGTTCCAGCTCACTGTTTTGTAAGTCGTTTTTCTTTTACAGTCCGCACTTCGTTTCCATAATTCAAGAAATTACTCACATTAAATGATTAGTTTATCTTCGCAGAGTCTGAGTCTGAGCATGGGCAAAGTATTATTCGTGGTAATTTGGCTGAGCCCGAGCCCTTAGTACAACGCTTATCGGAGTTCTAGTTATGGGAAGGTTTATGTGACCTTCTCTTCCTCTTCCTCTCCATCTGCCGTCCTCTCTCTCTCTCTTGGATCATATCCCTGGAGTCACCAGTTCATCGACTCGGATCCATATTCCATCCGTTCATACTTATCCAGCATCACCATCTCTTCCGAAGGGTTAGTCTGTTCAACACTAATATCTTAATGGGCCGTTGCAGTGCACAGCATGTACGGTTCCGTAAATTCACTTTAATTTATGCGCATTGACTATCAAATTTCATGTGAATGCAATTAGAAAGGTACAGTTTCTCAAGAACAGGTTCTTGCTGCCACTGTAAGCACCCTATACTCACCATGTTCACTTCATTTATGCCCACTGTGCCCATACTAGTGCGAACATTTGATAAAAAAAAGAGGATATATTAGAGATGATTTTACACCAAACAGATGTCATTTACTGAACGGCAACTGCGTGAATGAGACTGCGCAAGCAGGACCTGTACCCTTTGTGCACATCCTAATAGACACCAGTGCCTGCCGCACCTTCCCGTTCTTTCGTAATTTAGCTGAAACTGTTTATCCTTTTTTCCTTATCGAATCACAGTCCTTCGGATATCCCATACAAAGATAAAATGAATGTTCATCGATGAGTGTGTGATCTTGAGGATGAAGGGCAATGAGTGCCGAGCAATGTGGTACGTCGTCGAAGGTGGGTAGTTCTACGGACATATGTGAGAGAATGAAAGTGTAGTATGAACAAAATCTAATTATTTCGTTGGAGGGGTTCAGGCGGCAATGAAAATGTGATTATTAACGAAATTTAATTACTTCAATGGTTGACGGAGTGAGGCTTTCAGTAAAAGCCAAGGAACCAATTACGCCATAAAGTATTCTTTTGAATCATAAAATAAATGAGCATATTTTGTGTAGAAAGATGGAATAAGGACATGCGCATCGTGGATCTGCAATCATAATAATTTTTTGTTCACATAACGTGCACTGGCAGTAACAGAGGCCTAAACAGCTTAGACAGCGCTACCACCTCCCATACTCTGGTATAGCTCATAATAAGCATAAAATTAACCTCACGAATATGCCACACATACCTAATTGTCCATGGTCGTACCCCAAGTCCGCAGTTCCTGCTCCACAAGCCGACACCGTCTTACTTGCCACAAGACCAGCCTGGAACCATATGGAAGTGAATATGAAGGTGTTGCAGAAGTACCGTTAACTTACCACATATATCATAATGCCTAGGAGCTCATCTATGATCCGGGAGGTTTTTGAGTGGCGTGGATGCGACGGAAGTTTTGTTGGAGGTGACGCGCGTCGTCGATGCCAAACAATGCCGGGATCTGCGGGCATAGCCGCACAGGGAGAACGAAATCGCTAGGAAATTATCCGCCTACCTGTAATTTATTCATTTAGGTATTATATTTGCTGCACGGAAAATCGCTAGATATGCTGTTCACGCTATAGCCCCGTAAGGGTTTGAAGCTGTAGGCTGTGACTGTGGGAACGTTGAAGGTTATAGCAAAACTAATCGTGGGACAATTCAGCACAAAAACGGGCGTCGATTTCGAGAGGACGGTTTCACCATTCAGTGGTACCTCCTTCCGGAACCGTAAAAGCTACAGGTGCAGTTATAGATCTCTGTAAGAATCACTGTTACAATCTACTATTTATGAAGATTGCTCGTTGACGTTCATATGGTGGAGAACAAAAGATTGTGCGACACCATTCTTATCCCTTGTAATGTGAGAAGGTCCTCCGACTTCGACATCTCCTCAATCCAGACTGTATTAACGTATTAGCGTTCACCTCGGGTCATATATCCTATCGGAAACCACCTAAAACCTAACATCTCAGTCATCATCATTTATCCTCCCAAACGATACGAAGTCTTCACCGCTTTGTGTTTCCCACGCTGAGACTCATGTGACATGTCTCCCTCCCTCTGAGTCTCTCGTTCCCATCCGGGTCAAGCAACATCTCGTCGAAGTTCATTTTCTCTCCATATCGATGACGTAGGACTTCCTGAGGGCTAATGTTCGAATCCTGTCATCGTCGTCTTTTGGGATCAAGAGCCCCATTGCCGAGGTGCCCATTGCATCTAGTGACCTTATTCAATTATTATTATTTCCGCTCCATCCGGTCTACTTTGGCTGCCTCCCCTTATTCTTAAAAAAATAGCCTTCAGAAAGGAAGCTTTTTATCCGTCATTTGACCGCCATTTAGCGACTGTCAACCAAACAGATACTTACTTAGCCATACTCTTCGTTGACGTCTTTTCTTTGTGTTCTGGATATATTTCGTACTGATATATTTCTCGGTCATCGCTTCTGCCGAAGATCATTGAAGGTCGGATCGTGACTATAGCTTCATTGTAATGCGTACTATCTGCAGGTCGACGTTAAATCGTTTTATTATCTTCTGCTGATAACGAAACTAAGATCTTGGATTTGAGGTCCATGTCCTAGTTCTTCATCTTTTGCCCAAGCGGATAATTGACTTATGTCATGTCATTCTCTGCAGATTGTAGTGCACCTAAGCCACTCGTCTCAGACGAGTACCGTTCTTTTACTGGCATCTTCCTCCTGCTATGTTATTGGAACATCTGACCTACCAGGGTTTATAGATTAAAACACAGATATATAGCAACTGAATCTATTTGTAATGGGTATTATAAAGAAAACACACGTGTTTCATTGAAGTTAGTGAGTAATTAAAATTAAATCGTACGTAGATATGTACGTTTATGCTCCTATCATTAGTCTGAGTTCATAAATTAATTTACTGCATCAACCCCTCTTTCCATGTACTATGCATCCGTTAGGAATATAGCCATCCCTTGAAGATACGCTAGATCTATTGAAAAGATGCATCAGTTTACATTCTCCTTTGTGTGGACTATGGCACCTCTTACCTTGAGTAACTCCAAGGTTTGCAACGGCATCAGCAAAAAGCAATTCCTGAATTACACTTGCGTTGCCTGGTGATGGTACCGAAAGGACATTGATGGCTTGTGTACCGCCAACCAAGACATACAGGAACCTGCGTATCGTTTTATAAGTAAATAGGATATATGCATATAATGGCCAACAACGTACTCATTTCCATTCACTGTGGCTATCGATGCGTCCAAGGCAGCATCGGAACCCACTGCTAGCGGATACTGCTTTACAATAGACGATCTCAGCTTCTCATCAACTTTAACTTCCGTAATAACGGACAATATGGAGTCCTAATTAAACAATAAGTTAGACAGAAATGACCATTGACCGCTGGTTAACTCACAACTAGGAAGACGTTTCCTGACTTTGGATTGTATACAGACCAGCAGAGAGCCGCTTGACCTGGAACCGAGAAGATACCACTTCTATTCCGCGGGCCTGCGTTCAAGTCAAAAATATCGTAGCCGGAGCCTAGTGGATCTGTCGCTATGATTGCGTTCTTTCCTGGCAGCACGGCTAATCCGAAAGGAGTTGGTGCACCATTAATGGCGATCTGCCTGAAATTTGGGGAGAGCGCTCCTGTATTGACATTTATATCCCAGACTGCAAGAAATCCTAGGGGTGTTCCGTCAACGTTCCTTACGGAAACAATGAGCTGAGTCTCTGATTCGTCGAAAATTACATGGCTGAAACCATTGGGTCCGGGCTGTATTACCGGAGGTGTCGTCTGATTTAAGTGGAATAAGCGTTGGGTATTGGGAGCCGGGATAAGGCCTCTCGGTCCATTTCGTTTGTAGCAGCTGCTTTGCGTGAGTAGCATTTTATTTCGATAGATTTTGTTACATACTTCACACCATTTATTCTACCGGCATTCAAGACGCAGATTAATCCTCTTTTTTGGGATACAGCCACTGAAATAGGGAATTCTCCTCCTGAATCTACAGGCTTCCCGACTGGTTGGAGCTTGGTTGGATCGTTTCTATCAATATCGAACGCCGCAACTGTGTTTGACCCAGGCTAGGAATTAATGTGAGTGTTTTTACCGAAAGCCTTGACAGATATAATCGCACATACATTAACGACGTAAAGACTGTTTCCAGCAACTGTTACTGAGCCTTGAGAAAACAAGGGATCGGTTGGGGTGAGGGTTTTGATAATTCTTAACCCTGAATATTACAATGTAAGTCTGCCATAAATCTAAAGTATTGCGATTGGATTCACCAACTCCACCGGCAGAAATGGCGGCTTTCACAGTCACCTTTCCGTCACGTCCTATCGCACTACTGACTATAAAATTACCAGTGGGCTCGTTCGTCATAACTGTTTCAAAGTGGTGTTTAAGTGTGTTCTCTTCAGAGAAAGATCTGACTTACAATAGGCTGCTCCTGCGATTTGACTCTCTGGCTCGCGAGCCATTACCACAGGACTGGTTAAAGAGTGGCCATGGATAATGTACGGCAGGAGAATAAGTATTACACTGGTAAGTGTGTATTTCATGATTGATCTTTCAATAAATTCAGAATGGGAAACCGCTGAGCGATCCAGGACCTTTATATGTGATTTTGGCAGTGGACGGTCACGGTTATTGCGCCCGTGCGCGTTTCGCGGGTGCGGTGTGCGGGCGCATCACTCACCGTTATTAATCCGATGACGCTAACGCTTGGGCGGTAGGGACTTAACGGCACAACGGGTATCTTCAGATTCTGTACCCTCGAGACCAGACAATGTAGACGCCGGGCACCTCGGTACATCCTGGGCGGACTTTGAAGCGCAGTCAATGGTAGACCGTTGTTCCCGGCGCCCACATCATTATGGTCTAGTCTCGAGGCTAGCGCTTCTGTTTTGCGCAATGGTCAGATCCCTCATCGAACTTTGGTATATCAAGCTGATTTAGATTTGGTTATAGCCTTGTCCTAACACGTTGGTACGCATTCTTTGAAAGCTTGATCTTCTGTAAATAAACCGTCGGTCCATCCATAAAGCGTGAAAGGAACAGCAAGGAATATATTCATGACAAATGTCCGCACTGACGCACTGGACGGCGATCACTGATGAATGAGAAATAATGCTGTCATGGTCGCCTTGGGCGGTAAAACACTGCATATCACTTCATGTTGTATCTCTTCGCGAACACCATCAGATTATCCTGAACATCATTGATCTTCATGCAGCTGAATTACTGATCCATGCTTTCCATTATTTCCAGGATTACAAAGAAATTGCTTCGAGATCCACCTGTAGAGGAGATCGCCGTTCATCCCATGCAACATGATGCATTTCTCAATAGTACATGTGACAGGGGAGGAATATCGATTGGACCTGGCTTTTGGAGGCATATCGCACCTTCGAAGAGTGACGTGAACGAGGATACCTTCAGGGAGTCTCAAACGTTACGATGTATAACTAACTCGACCACTCACGAAGTACGGAAGAAGCCACGTTAGCGGACCCGCGGGTTTAGCGATGAGTCTTTTACCGAACGACCTTTGTAACGCTTTTGTACAATTTAATCGGATGAGCATGCGCGGAGTATTCGAGATGGAATGAAAAAACAGGTAAAAATAATAGAACCTGTAAACGAACCTATTTCCATTTATACGGAGTCTGATAATACCAATAAAGACGGTAGTGCAGCAGGGATTTCAGGTATACGGAAGAGCTATAAATTCATTGCCTAGAATTATCGGAGATGAGTCAAATCTGCGCTGTGTGGGATACAGTACGCCTTCGAGTAATTATTGAATTAGGATGCTTACATATTAATGGAATTTTTTTGAAGTTGGAAGCAATGTGGGACCAGAATGTTACTTTATCCCGTATCCCGTGTTCGCTACCTTTATTCACCAGGCTCCCTGCTATAACAAACTATAAGTTCTTGTTAAGTGACATGGTTGTTTCTCAGCTTGACAGTCAATAATATTATCGGTCCTCATTTGAACACGGCTCCTGCGTTATTTTTTAGTTTAATTCCCCGATATCGAACTCAATATAGGCTGCGCACGACTTCGAGATATGATGTGGAAAAAATAAGTGTAAGAGCACTTTGAGCAGTAAATATGGAGAGAGAGAGATGGTCACGTAGAGTGGATGCGGTGTATAGGTTATTCTGGCACAATCTGGTTAGTAGCAGCTAAATATGTAGTCGTATTGCGTCGGACGAAATATGGTCTACTTATCTAAGTTACAGTAACAAAGAATAAGTTCAAATAATCTGAGCTCCAAAGCACAGAAAACAATGTCAGATATCATACATGGCTGAACAAACCCTGTTGGTGGTAGTAGTCCAGATGATGACTTGTGAGTGGACAAGATTATCACCGGTTTGTAAGTTTGTCCGAGTTTGTCCGAGTTCGTCCGTGTTCGGAGAAGTTCAGAGAAGTTCCAACATATTTTCCCACAGATTACATTAGCAACTGTGACACGTGACTAGTATGTAAGCCTCGTCCGCCATAATGCTGTACTGTCTTCCGTAATGCTGTAATTTAGCCGTCAAATGTATTCCAGGACCGGAATTGGTCCGTCCGGATGAAATGGTGAAAAAATCGGCTGAAAATCGAGACCCCAAATGTTGGAACTGTTATTCCGTTGTCTGGGCCTTTCACTTTGAAATGGGTGTATTCTTATTTAGTTTCTTGATATTATTTCACCAAAGGTTATCCTTTACAACATGTATTTTAACTCTATTTCGAATGTGTACTATACATGTATAATAACTCCGCCTAATCTCCTGCAATAAATGGCACAAAGAAGCGTGAGATAATAAAAAAAGAGGAACATGGTAGCGCGGGCCGGCCACCGGTGCTTGATGGAAGCTTCCCCTGCTTACGGCATGCGCGCTGCCATGTCCGTCCCATTCCTCACAATTCGAGCTATTACCGTACCCGTTGTGAACGTGACCTTCGTCACTCTCAGTGACATATCCATACCTGTACATACGCCCACATAGTTACACAACACGCTCCTTGTCTCCTTCCTTCACGTAGTCC
>KN837210.1:249112-279689 GCA_000827215.1 Sphaerobolus stellatus SS14 | reverse complement strand
GTCCCGTACCCCAGTGGGTCACCGAATTTTTCGAGCTCGACACATCGTTGTCCACCTTATCCCCGTCACCACCGCCATCCCCAACTACTCCACCGTTCCCGGCATCCTCACCACCCCCAACACCGTACCCATCACCCCCGCTATCCCCCTTATTCCATACACCGCCATCTTCCCCCCTCGAGTCCCAAACCGCTATCCCAAGCCCGATAAATATGGCAGCCGCTGTACCAACATTCAGTGGTGGAATGAAGGAGAATGGATTGGACTGGCTTAAAGAAATCAAAGCACACTTCGCCGACGCACGAATGTCAACCGACACGGCAAGATGCGAATACTTCGAATTGAAATTGCGTGCCGACACCGCGAGACGGTTTGAGGAGCTACCTGAGGGCACCCGCACAGATTGGAAATTGCTCGAAGCAGAATGGAAGCAAATGTATCCATCCCGTAACGCATACCGCTGCAACACCAAGGATATTGACAAATTCTACGACCTTCGAATCACCGACAGTGACCTAGCTAAGCGAAGCGGGGAGAGCAACGAAGGCGATGCAGAATGGGCCATAGCCCAGTTCTTGGAATGACTGCGCTACTTGGGAACAAAAGTAAATGACGCATCGGAAACATCGAAAGGACAACATGCTTTCCGCCATTTACCCCCACTGCTCAGAGACCGATTACCCACATACGGAGCACAAGGTCCCGCACTCGAAACCCTGTGTGCCGACCTTGCTACGCTGGATCATGCATACATCGCCAAACTCGCAGCGCAACAGGAGCGCATACAATCCCAACTTGACTCAATTTCCCGATTTCCTACCCAAGCTAACGCCAGACCCCAGAGGGTCGGGCCCCAGCCCCGACATTTTGTTCCTAGTGCTTTTACCAACCCCACCGCAAATGCTTTTAATGCCCCATTTACCACTTCAGCTTTATTCCCTCAAACTGACTCCCAGACCCGTGCGAACTGCGCTCTCAGACCCATAGCAAACAATGTCACACATACCGCAGACTCAAGCAAAAGCAGCAACTCAACTGTCAACAAGAGCTTCGACGCAAACCCTGAAGGAATTCGCCAGTACGAAGACGCCGTCAACAGATGGTTCGCGACATACGGAGCAGACGCAGTCCCTAACGCATCCCGCCCATTCCCACTAACCCCTGGCTCGCCATCCCCTGGGAGCGGCGAATGTTGGAGGTGCGGGCACAAAGGACACTACAAAGAGTCAGCAGAATGGCTTCGCAATAATCCATTACCCGACAAGGAACAACAGTACCGAAGGATAGTAGGGGCCAGTATCCTCAACGCAGTACGAAACGTCAGGACTACAGCCGCGTTTCACATTGAGAGCGGCACGTTCGATGAGTTCGATCGCAACTACGCATTTGCACCGGACGTACATGAAGCTCGATATGAAGAATACCAAGACGTGGACCTATTCTCGGGAAACGACCTGAGGGACGACTTATAGGTCGGAAAGCCATTCCCGTTCCCACAACCGACCACCCCGCTACATTGTACTCAAATCAATCCATAGTCACAAGCTCGAATAACACAACCGTAACTCAAGATGTAATTCATACCGATTATAATACAAATGCTCTGAACCATTATGCTAATATGTTCGACCCCGTAAAACTGTTCCAAATCCAATCCGAAATACTGCAATTGAGACAGCAAAGAACTGGCCACATCGTACACGCACACCAACAGATGAAAATCGTCCACCTTTGCAACAATAGAAGCGACCTCGAGCATTTCAAACACTCGTTTATCACACCAGTTGATATAACCGGGAAACGACCCATAAGATTCCTCGCAACGATCGATGATGGCGCAGCGCTGTGTGCAATAGATTCCCACATATGGGCCCAATGGCAGAAAGACTTTGGCAATGCGATCGAATCGGTAGTTGGTGCTAAAGTGGGCAGCGGGCACGTACTCAAATCCAAAGGGTGTATCGTCCTGCACGTGAACGTGGAAGGTGTTGCGTGCGACACCGTCTTCGAGATACTCGACTCGCAAGGAGCCTTCGAAATACTGTTGGGGAAGCCATGGTTAGGATTAACCAGAGCTATGAGAGAATACGATGACGACACACTCGTAATTCGCGTCGGACCCGTTAAAATCGTTATACCAAACCGGTCACCTAAACTACCCCTTGCATACAGAACTTCACAAGTCGTTCAAATCAAACCTACCAGATGCCCAGACACCATAAGAAACCAACCGCCAACCGTCCAACCGACGAACCCCCCACAACTGTGACTTGCCCCCGCGCCGCTTAAATTTCCCATCGCGCGACCACCACCCGCCCCTGTACTAAACCCTACCCCCATTACCCCTAACTTTGCGCAACCACAACTGAAACCTGCGCTGATCAAGCTTCCCATCACACAACAACCAGTACACAACCCCACGACAAGATCATTCCCCGGTCCCATTCCACCCCCGCAATTACGGACAACGCAGACATCCGCGCTATCACCCATTTCGCCTCGAAAACCCACCCCGCCCAATCTAATGCCCGCAGCATCAACCACGCCCATAGGTGATATAGCCGCAGAACAAGAGAATACCGACCCGCCTGTCGTACCATCGATCGAGCCCATAGGCGATATAGCAGCAGACGAAAGCCAAACCCAGAATAGCACAGACCTGTTGTCGATACTCCCAATAAACGTCCTTGACTCATATTCACACCGTCCCGCACTACCCCTAGAACCCGCAGACCCACCTCACCCGTTCTCCACCAGAGGAATAGACAATAAGGAATACTTAGAGGAGCGCAGAAGAACACATGAACTGGTCGAAGCCCTTCGTCAAAGAAGCGATATACAAGACCCACACGACCCAGCCAGGGTGGCCGAAATACAACAGGAGGTTACCATCGGCCACGAATGCACACCCGAACAGGAGGCTCGAATCAGAGACTTAGTGACAGAGTACGCTGAAATATTTGCACGCAACCTCAGCGAAGTGCGACCCGTCAAAAGCATTGAACACCAAATCGACGTAGCCCCTGGCGTGAATCTTCCCAGGAACGCCAAGCCCTCAGCGTTACCGACCGCACAGAGTGACTGGTTAAAGAAACACGTAAAGAAGTTACTCGATGCCGGAGTCATCGTACCGATCCACCACAAGGACGTGAAGTGCGTAAACCCAATCGTCTTAGCCCCCAAGGACCCCAAGCGTTGCCATTACAGTATGGAACACCTCCGAATCCTCGCAAACGCCGCATGCAGAGAAGCTGGTGCCCCAATACCGCACCCAACAGACCCATCCGACCGTAACCTCGTACCCGACCCACCCCCACACGAGCCGGGGTGGAGACTGTGCAACAATTTCCGCGCGCTAAATGCAGTAACAAAAGTTCCAACCTTCCCAACAGGCGATCTCGCAGCTAAACAAAGCAAGATGGGAGGACACGAATGGTACGTGGGCATCGACCTCGCAGCCGCATATCACGCCTGTGCGATAAGGCAGTCAGACTGGGGATATTTAGCATTCAAGGTAGACGACTTAGGATTTTTCGCATGGGCACGAATGCCCTTCGGACTAACTGGTGCGGGCAGTACAGCACACGAGATGATCAATTACGCGTTTCGCGAAATGATGGGTACCAACATGGAGACTATCATGGACGACGTCGTTGAGGCAGACGACGACTGGGAAAGGCTGTTTGAAAAGCTCAAGAAAACCTTCCGCTTAGCCCGCGAGAGCGGACTGTCGATCTCACCAACCAAGCTCAGTCTATTCGTCAAACGACTAACATGGGGAGGAGTTTGCCTGTCCAAAGAAGGCGTAACTAACGACCCAGCGAAAATTGCTCCCATCCTCTTATGGCTGACACCAACAACGGCTAATGAAGTGCTGTCATTCCTCCGCACCTTAAGTTATTTTCGCCCAAGTATGCACCGCTTCGCCGAAGAAGCTGAATCACTATACCGCTTAACGAGAGGCGTCCTGAGAGAGCTGCTATCACACGGGAAGAAGGGTAACAAAGGTGCATATAGATTAGCCCTGCAAAACACATCTGTCAAGGAACAATGGAACTCGCAGCACAGAAAGGCGTTCGCAAAGCTCAAAGGAATGCTCACATCCGCGCCAGCCAGGAAGCCCCCTGTCCACGGGAGACCTTTCATCATTGGAGTCGACGCGTGCAAGATTGGATTCGGCGCGTTCTTAGCGCAGGAACACAATGAGAAACAGCCAGATGGAACAATAGTCAAAAAGCTACACCCAATAGCGTTCGCATCAAGACTGAACCAGCCGGCAGAACAGCATTGGCATTCCTTCGTACTAGAGCTAGCAGCCGCGAAATACGCTCTAGAACAATTTCGCAAGTATGTCATGGGAGAGCAAGTTATATTGGTTACGGATTGCCAGGCTGTTCGCGATATGTTACACAATGACTCGCTCCCAGCTGCACACATGCGTTGGAAAGAGTACATCTTATCATACAATATCGTTGATTTTATTCACATGCCAGGAAAAAATAACGCGGCTGACGGGATTTCTAGGTGGGTGTGTTTGTCTCAGCAACCTGGCGAGCCCCTCGACCAAGGCTGGGAAAGTACAGAAGGCATCACCAACGACGTATACCACCACCAAACAACCTATTGCATGCTCGTAGAACACGACCTAACTACCGCCAAGCTACTCAAGAAGTTCGAAGACGACCCAAGACTACCCATATTAGAATGGCTAACATCATTGTCCGTACACGAGAACACGTCGGAAGCAGAGAAGGCAGACTTAAAACGCCAGGCATGCCGGTATTTCATCAACCGAGGAGCACTCTGGTACATCAGACCAGGGTCAATGCAAAAGGTAGAATGCTTAACTAACGAGGACAGGTACGCGCGGATGAAAACATACCACGAGTTGTGCCATTGGGCAAGGGATATATTGATAGGAGAGATGAGATCAAAATACGACTGGCCAAAACTCAGTAAGCACGCAACCGATATCCCTTCCACTTGCGCACAATGCCAGCATTTTGGGCCGAGATTTCTGAATTTTCTCCTTTGCCCCATCATCCGCCTCCGTCCATTCAACATGGTAGCAGCCGACTACCTCAAACTACCCCCGGGGAAAGACGGCTACAACGAAGTGCTAGTGGTTGTCGACTACATGACAAGGTTCGTATGGGCGAGAAAGTTGAAGAAACCCGCAGACGGGCAATTCTCAGCAGAGACCATATCAGAAATATCGTCACAGTACAAGGCACCACGTTCTCTACTTACTGACAACGGATCCCACTTCAGTGGTCCCAACATTACAGCTGTGTGCGACCAGTACCACATAACACACGAATGGTCACCAGCATATTCGCCACACTGCAACGGTCTCATAGAAAATGAGAACAAGCTCCTCCTCCACACTCTAGCTAGGCTATGTAACCCCGACATGCCCACGACCGCAGAGGTCACAGTCGGATCGGCATGGCCCATATACTTTTCAAGAGCAATCGAAATCCTCAATGACCGTGTCACCCCCGTTCTCGGAACGTCACCCAGAAGTGTATTGTTTGGATCGGTCGACGACGCAATGGACCTCAACCAAATAATAGATTTAGACCTCGACGTGGGCCTCCATTTCGAATTCCTCGACGCCGAGCGCGACGACACGCTGGATCACTTCATCGCGAGACAGGCGAGACGCAAACTATACTTCGACAAGCGAGCCAAGGAGAAGATATTCAAGAAGGATGATCTCGTACTCGTCCATAACTCTCGATATTTTAACGCGCAGAACAGGGAAGCAAAACTCAAATTATCCCCACCGTGGTTTGGACCGCTCATAGTGCATGAAAGGATTCACAACTCATACATACTGAAAACCATGGCGGGTAATATCGCAGTCGGGAGAGTACACGTGAACCAGTTGAAAAAGTTTCATCTTGCAGAGGACACGGTCGAGGAGAGAGAAATCCGCGAAAATGCCATTAACGAGGACCAAGCAATACTCGATGCAGTCCAAGAAATTGACGACCCACCAGACGAACATATTCAACCAATCCATATATCATTACCCACGTCCTCAACAGATGAAGTACATATTAATGCGACCAAAGGAGATATGATATGAGAAGACATGAACTACATACGAGAATCCCAGAAACCCATATCGCAACAGAGACCAAGACCATTGCGAGCAGCGGCTGCCCGGCATGCGATTATTCGCCCCAGAGGAAGATAAGGATAACCTAAAGTGTCAATTGCTCCAATTCATAACCTCGACGAACCACCTACCCCCCCAGGATCGAAGGGCAGGAGGGAGTGTGAACGTGACCTTCGTCACTCTCAGTGACATATCCATACCTGTACATACGCCCACATAGTTACACAACACGCTCCTTGTCTCCTTCCTTCACATAGTCCTCCTTTTCACCGTCCTCTACATCTTTCGAAGCTTGAGTAACTATGTATTAATGGGCATGTCATGGAGTAGATCATTTGCCTGAAGTACGCCCAGAATGCCAGAAACGGTGGGCAGCAACATGTCACGTGATATTATTACTACTTCGGGCACTCGAGGATTTGGGTCAAAACTAATTGATATATATATATATATATATATTGGGCAAAACTTAAATATATAAATATACACTTGAACAAACTTAAACTGTACTTGAACAAACTTGAACAAACTTGAACGTGACTGAACAAATTTGAACAAACTGAACTTGAACAAACTTGGACAAACTTGGACAAACTTGGACAAAAAGAAACTGAAACAAACTTGGACAAACTTGAACAAACTTACAGACTGAGGATAATTCTCTGAGTGGAGTAGAGATAGGAGGGCGCCCGACTATTTTCGTCGTCCGTGCCGAGGATGACTAAGCTTGCCATGCTGTCGGTTAGTGCTGTTGACTCCCACCACCCACCACTATCAGCGACTTCATGACTCTCTCTGCATCTACCTTCAAACGTACGATATTGGGCCTATCTTCAAGTTGTAGATACCAGCGATCAGTCTCGCATTGTTAGGCCTAATCATGAACCGCAATACGCGGAAGGTCTGCCTCGACTCACAAGGCAGATATTTGTTTAAATGATATCATTCAGGACGCTTATAGAGGTCAAATAAATATAGTCTGGAGCTACGCTTAGAGTAAGGATTCTATTCGTAGATTTTGAGACGCAAATGAAAATGACATCCACTAAATACGGGTTTAACGGAACTTATGATCTTAACGCTGTCGCCGAGCTCCGTCATCAACGTCTCCTCGACTCCATGGCGAACAACCCTGAGCTCGTATTCACTTCCCCTCGCATCCTGTCCGCCTACTCAGAGGCTGTTTTCCCCACGATCTTCTTCGTCGATGGCCGTCTTAACAACCGTCAACTGACAATTGACGCTGCTCGCCACTTTTTCGACTTCCAGATGATGCCCGCTGACTTCCACCGTCAACCAGCCCCCGTCAATTTCACCATTGTCGGTCCGTTGGTCAGCGAAATATTCAACAAGCATCCCTTCACTCCAGGTGTTAACAAAGGCAAGGGCAACTTCGTGTTGATGCCCGAGACCCCCGCTCTCAGTGACTTCTGTGGAATCTACGAAGATATTGTCCTCCGCGTCATTCCTGGTCAATATCCCAAACCCACCGGTGCCCTCAAGCAGGCTCTCAACATTAACTTGGACTTCTTATTCGGTGCTGTCAGTGCTGAACACAACTGCAAATAAGTATTCCCTTACGGCAAATGAGCGGATAGCTTAATTATGGTGATTTAACGACTTTCACATACGACTTGAATACATTATTCGTATTATTCGATACTTTATATCTATAGATTAGTTGTACTGGTACTTCTAATCATTTACAGTATAATATATATATATTCAAATATATCTTGTTTATAGAACCTTTCTAACCTCAGGAAACTTGGCAAATGCTACAGAGGCTATATAGTGGCCATAGATAGCGACCATAGCCTCTGTAATTTATGTACACTACGCTAGCATCCGTAGTGCACCTGAAAATCGTCTAGCTTTCTACTAGGATAGCAGTTGCAGGCACTATGCACAGCTATACTAAAAATCATAGGGTTCATAGCCTCGATAGGGCAGTATAGAGCGATTTTTATCAATTGTTATTGGTTATTAATTCAATTTCGCCTCCAATAGATAGCAATAAATGTATAAAAATATTGATATATATATTGCCGAAACCAACTACAAGGATGTCAGGGAGAAGGTACTATACTACAAAGCTATTCTGGGACTGGAACTGATAAAATGAGCAGAGGGTTTCAAAGAAATTAAAATCATATGAGTATTAGAGAAGATCTGAGTAGTTTCAACTGACTTCTGTGGAGGGTAATCGGTGCCGTTCCGGATACATAGCAGTATAGACCTACTATGAGAATGCTTCGGCCCAGGGAGCAGGTGGATCTTACCAATGCCAGCTAATATTTAGAGTGATCTGTGAATATATAAGATAGTTAATATACCATACAGTATTCAAAACTATATACACACCGTATTAACAGACAGAGTTCTTGCAATTGACATTAGCTATAGTCATCTTAGTCATAGTCGTCTACAAGAGGACATCCTCAGCCAATCTAGTCTGGTGCTGATAAAGGAACAGCTCATCAACGAGCAGCACCCTCGTTCATCCTTTGAAGGATGGCGATTTGGAGTGACAACTAGCTCTCTTTCTCTACAGTGACGGTAGTTAGCACAAAGCATGCGAAGTGTCGCCGGATCAGACGTGCACAGCCTGCAGAATCCAATGCTAATAGCTGTAAGTCGATAGTTTATTGGGCTCAACCCTCAGACCGGTCATTCAAAGGAATACACTGTCAAGATAGCATGGCAACTGACCAGTGATGACTGTGCAGCACATCTGCAGTTACCACCATTTCTCCATGTAGTAGTATCTGGATGCAAAAGTAGTAAGTAAGGTTTCGAGGTGCCTAAGCGGAATAAATCATGGATGGCTGAGGAACAATGCAGGTAGAAGATACAGCAGAGGAGTGAAGGCAGTGGTACGACACTAAGTATAATAGCGCTCAGAGTTGTTCAAACCTGCTGAGTTGACTTTACGATTTAGCGAGAGGCTAGCGAAGATAGCTGGGCATTATTTCTGTAGATGTTTCCTAGAATCTGTAGTGCTACAAAAAAATAAGCACCATTTGCCAGCTTTCTTGATGAAGTATGTTGGACAAAAAATGTTCTTGATGAGTCCTAATTAAAGAGCCCAGGGAGTCCAACATATTGACCTGCCTCAGAATACTGGCCCGATGATTCAATGTCTTTATTTCACTGGGTAGAATCTCAGGTTGTCGTTGTATAAAGCATCTAATATCCGAACCTTTATCCCGTTGTGAGGCGACTCTCTGAGTGAACCTTGGTGTCCAGACTCCAAAAATCAACTAATATTCTCTTCTTCTTGCAGGATAACATTATATACAAGCTGGGTCCTATGCATCCGCTCCGGAGAGAAAGAACTATGGGTAAGAACGGAGTCTGGGATTGCTCCGGTGTAAAATAGACACCTTGTGCAAAAGTGATGGCGCTCTGGTGGCGCTATTTTTTGTTGTGCGTCTGTTGCTCCACCTGTTGCTCCACCTGGTTGCTATGTGGCTCATCATACTCAATGAAGCTATCCCACGCTTGCATCTAGACCAGCTCAAACCAATGCCTTTGCTCTATTGCGCAATGATCGAGTGGACTGACAGGTGGAGCAACAGACGCACAACAAAAAATAGCGCCACCAGAGCGCCATCATTTTTGCACAAGGTGTCTAATATCTACGAAAATGTCCAGTTTAGGCAATTTTCCTTGCTTTATTCCGGACAGGTCAGAATTTCGCTGGTCTGTTCCTTTGACTCTTTATACCCTTGAACTATGTTGGTTGAGTCATGAGCTGGCAGGGCTGATGCAGGAGGTGAGTGTGATACTTGAAAAGAAAATCAAGAATCCTTCCTGTCAGTCATAAATTCAATTAAATGGTCAAATTCCAGAGTCATGTGAGCATCAGCTGGTCGAGCCAAATGGTGAGCTACGGGATTCATAAGTTGTCCTGGCAAGGTCATGACTGTGATTTTTGAAATAATTATTCAAGAATCCTGTCTAGGAGTCATAAATTCAAGATCATATTGGATTAAGGTCTATTTAGACATTGCACTTATGTATATTTATGGTTTAGGTAATATTCCTAGTCATAGCATAATATACATGACTCATAGAAAAATTGTAGTGTTGGGTATATAAGAAACGATGAAAAGCCTGTCTATCGAAGGTGTGAGACCCAAATTTGTGTGATTTCCTAATCAGTCTGAGTTCATAGAAATTAGAAGCTATGACTAACTGATAACTTAACAGTCAATTATTTTATATGCATGTCACTATCATTTTTCTATGAGTCATGTATATTCTGTGATGACTAAGAATATTATCTAAACCTTAATTATACATAAGTGCAATCTCCAAATTGACCTTAATACAATGTGATTCTTGAATAATTATTTCAGAAATCACAGTCATGTGGGACAATTTATGACTCCTGGGACCCATTGTTCACCATTTGCCTTGGTCAGCTGATGCTCACATGACTCTGGAGGCTGAGGATTTAAGTACTTAATTAATTGCAGTTATGACTGACCAGAAGGATCTTGATTTTTTTTTCAAGTATTACAGTCATCTACTGCCTCGGTCCCGCTGGCTCATGACTCCATTGCCCAACAGTCATATCCTGACTAATGCAGTTCAAGGGTATATAAAGTCAAAGAGACAGAGTGCAAAAATTAGACATGTCCAGAATAAAGCAAGGCAATTTGCTTAAACTGGACAGGACTGGATTTTTTGTAGATATTTTACACCGAAACGGAGCAAAAGACTCATTCCATCTGATTCACTGTCACTCTGCTAGACTTTATTCTGGCAGACCACAATAAAACCCTAGACCCTTATACCGGAGCGGAGCATAGGACCCGACTTGTGAATATTAAATATATGCATTCCCACATAGGTGTGACATGTCACAACAAGTGATCTGTGTGACAGTTCCCTTTCTTTGGCCACCATGTCCAAGTACCCAGAGTCTCCGGTTAGCAGATTTCATTCTATATTGGCCTTAGATCCATCAGCGATACTTGAAAATTAAAAATATCAAGGGCTCTTGAGTATATGACCAACTACAAGCCTGAGCTCAGGCTTGTAATTCTCAGTGATTGCCTGCTGATAATGCATAAACTAACCTGAGCTCTTATACATTATGCAATATGCAAGCATCCCTAGAGACATGTTAGGGTGCAGCCCAAATCCAATGCAAGAAGAGATTTATGCATTTTGATATTATGCATTATGAAAAAATCAACTGTACATGTAATCTGTTGATTGAACGTTAGTAATTATAACATTACCCTGAAATTTGGAAGTATATTGAAGCCTCGGTCTGTTCGATAGTATCACAGGATTTATATAATATATTCCTGGAATATCGAACGCAAAAAGCCTTACTTGAACCTAGAAGGATTAGATTAGATTAAAGTCGCCTTAAAATAGGGAGGTAGAGCACAGCGGATTGGCTGATGCTGGCCCGCGCTTAATTTCCAAGTCAGGTTTGCTTCCGCCTGTATTATTCTTCTGCGTTCGTCCACCTTCCCATCCACTGGCTGCCTGCATCCTTCATAGACGGTACTCCGCGAGAATGGTCGAAAAACTATCACACGATTCCCTTCCAACTTAGACTATGAACAAAATAGCCTCTTACATACACAAGAAGGGCAATACCCCTTGGCTTTGCTACACGAGGAAGTTAACGAATCTGTATCAATATACAGTTTCGAGTTCCACAGCTCGAGTTCATCATAGAGATTGGAAATTTGTATTCGGGTTATATCCAATATGGCTGGGTTGACGGTCTTAGAGGCTACACCGTTGGTTGTTTGAATATCGGACATGCTCAAAGTTACATCTATTTCGTGTCTTAATTTGAAATGCGTAGCATTAAGCAGAGAAATGGAGACTAGTGACATAGTTGTTGCACCTTACTCCCCAAGGGCCCAAATATATAAAGTACGTCTCATTGATGTCTAAAAGAGAGTTACTGAGGGTGAGTTCAAGCAGATGCTGTCTCATTTCCTAAATTACAAACGCTGAAACTCCCGTTTATCTGCATTTTTGATTGGGACGATATTTCTCTCACATGGAAAATTCTTTCTAACGGCTCTTTCGCCAATCTTGTGGCCCTCCGTTTTATTTCAACCAAAGAGGATTCACCATGCCATCCTGGACGCGATGCCCTCTTCCATTATCCATCTTCTCGTCATCATAGACCCGACCGTTATAAGCTTCTTTTCCCTGAGATAATCCTCCATGATCTCACGCCCATTTATCGACTTCAAAATCTAACCTTTTTCGCCAGTGGTTTACATTCATATCAAATAATGGAGCTTGGCGTTCATAATTCTCTGAAATATATGTGCTTGGATAAAAATCTATATTGGCTACCACTTGATGAAGCCATTAATTGGATGAAAACGGCAGAGTCATTGCCATGCAGCACCCTCAACCCGCAACCTGTAGGATGGCCCCCGTTAGGTTATGGTAAGAGGAATCATTCAAACGATACATCGCGTGGCCAATTCTCCCCCTCTGCATAAATTAAAAACTCAATGTAATTATATGCACATGACCCTGCCCCCAGGTTGGCCTTCATAACCACTGTCAAGAATGGAAGACTATCCGGTATTCCTGCGCTATATTTTCCGATACATTGTTTAGATTCCCTCTTTTCAATCACATTCTCCCTATGTATATAGAGAGGGATTTCTTTAATATGCCCGTAGTTGATGCTACATAATACGCTGAAGCATTGCCTTATCATTTTTTTATGTAAATACTTATATTAACTAACAGGTATGCCGCCGTTCTCTCATTATCACCTATATGGTATGGTACATTTTTTTGTCCGGAAGGTTTTGAGATTTTTTTTGTTAGACACAAGAATAGATCTTGATCAGAAGTCTCTTTTATAGCAGCGGGTGTATCTTCAAACAATATAGTATCTCTTGCACGTCAAGCGTGACTAAGTTTAATTGCTTGATGTAATGTCCATAACTATGCCCATCAGGAAAGTTGACACGGGCGGCTATTTGTCTTCCTAGCTCATTGAGTTGCTACATAGTGCTAGCTGGCATAGAGCTGCTAAGGATCGCTAAGAGCCGCTCAGCTCTGCATACCTTTGCTTTTCCTTCATAATATCACACAGCCTGTAGAGCGAAAGTTTAAACAAGTCACGTGCAATTCTAATAGCCTTCGTCTTTCTAAGTGGAACCACCACCACCACCGACCACACTGCCTTCTCCATCGTAAAATTATAGAGTATGCTGCTGCTCTAGGGATTCCTTGTATTATCTCAATGTGCTCAAACAGTCTGGTTACTCTTTACAGCTCTTCGGCTTGTCATACCTTTGAAAATCCCTCTTCAAGCAATCCCAACTGACCTTCCTGGGACGTCCGTATGATTCTTATCTCCTTGTCTCTAACTCTCAACTTTCTGGCTCTGGTGGTGGCACAACTTCGCCTCTAATCTGTTGATCTATGGGAGATAGTCCGTCACTAACATATTCTTTACTAGCAGGCAAGAGAACATCAATGACTGGGAATGTTAGGCTTATTCCAAGGCAGAGGTCATGACTCAATACTTGGAGCAAGGCAAGTCACATTATATTTTTGAGTATTTTCAAAAGCTCATTCATATCAACTGTCATAAGTATTTCCAAGATTTAGACTTTCTGTGGTCTTTGCACTGACTCAACACTTGTATGGTGTCTGTTCCTTCGCAAGATAACTAGAGTAGCTATTTATGATACCTATTCTTGTTACATTACATAGTGGCATGCTTTGAATACAATATGTTTATTTTATTATTCCCTGAAAAGCGAGAAATATTCCGTGATAAAGATATCTATGTAGTGCTAGATAGCCTATGAGTCTGTGCCCTTACGCTATATAGCATGCAGCTAGCCGTCATTTGATACAGCGGTACATCGCTAAGCCTTTCGCTAAGGCTGCTAGAATGGCTATATAAGTACTAGGTCGCTAGTTGAGCTACACGGCGAAAAGCCGCTATATAGACTACATAGCGCTACACAGACTTTGTCAACTTTCCTGATGCCCTACGCCCTGATCCTCAACTTATGGCCCACAGAACGACAAACCAAAGTCTGCCAGTTGAACTACTTCGTCGCATCTTCCGTTTGGCTTTGGATGTCAATCAATCATCTAATATGATCGCTATGACCTTTCCATATCTGGAGAGACTCCACATGTTATGTTATGAGGGTAGCAATGATGAGTGGGAAACGTTCGAAATCCACGCACCACGTCTGCGTGGATTCCAATGTAGCGGGGGAGTTGAGTACCGCTATCGTGGTTCAGCGAAGTCACTCGAGCTTCTTTGCGCATTTTAAATATCATGGATTTTTTCTGTGGCTCGGTGGCCTCAGTACCCTTACAGAACTACCCGAAGCTACGCTATTTACCATGGGTTCACCCTAGTGATCGCCCTGGTCCGTCGACGCAAAGCACTAACCACCTTCAATCAAGCCCGGTTTTAGGATATTATTGTTGCCATGATTTCATCAATAGTCCTCGCTTTCATCCTCCTGCGAGTATCTCACTTTCTGGCATCAAAATTCTCATTTTCCGCAACCAATATCCGAAGGGATGGATGTTCTCTTTAGACCTATTCGATGGTCTATCCAACGTGGAATTTATTCACATAAATTGGTCGCGAGGCTCTACCGATAGGGTTAATAACACCGATATGCTCTGCGCGCCAAACGTGAATATTGTCCTTCCCTCTTTGAAAACTTTGGAATTCAAGAATATATCCTTCCATGAGTCATTTATATTCTTTGCAGTGGTACCCCCTGAAGGAGTCCAAATATCCCTGCCTGTCCTTCGATACATTATATTTCATGAATCGGCCATGCTAGCGCTATTACATCCGGCTTTGGATATAGCCGGCAGAAAACTAACATCAAATTCACCTGCAATCCATGTTGTTCCAGAAAGTGGACTCGAATTACAACATTGTACTTCACTAGCCGATTATCTAGTCAAACTATGTGGGGCTCGATTTATCAGCGCGAGGGAGAATAGGAAAGGTACGTCATATTCTGTTATTGAACTTCTCTTTACTGATCTCATTTTCCGCAGACTGGGAGATTTGCTTCAGAGATATCTCGTTTGATGGGTTCTGAGGGACTGCTTCTATTTTCTCATTTGAAGGTAAGTGTTTTTGGAATAACCGTTCGTAGTATGTTAAGTAATGAAGCATCTTATCTCTTTGAGCACTCTAATTGACACACACACACACACACACACTCTCTCTCTCTCTATATATATATATATCTATAAGCAAACTCTAGACACTGACTTTCGAACACCTCGGAACTTAAAACAAGCCTCTTTTTCCAGGCTTAAGAAGCCCTTACTGCATCATGAAAGTGGTCAAACGCTATAGTAGCAATTATGGCGTTTATAGCATCTGTAGCCACGATACTTTATGTACACTATGATACTCTTCATAGTGTCCATGGCAACAACCTCAATTTACGGTATGCTAGCTGCAGTGGGAGCTATGAACGACTATCATAGGAACTGTAGCAGTCATAGGCTCAATAGTAGATAATAGTTTATTCCTTCTTGAGGCTCTTATTATTCAAAAAAGTCATTAAATTAATCAATAAAATCAACTAGTTTATTCTATTCACATATGTATATAGAGCTAAATACAATGGAGACTATGCTAATAGTCTAGATATAAACATGCCTACTACTCTAAAGTACTGCAATCAAAGACTATAGAACCTCAAGTCAAAATCTTCAAGCACATGTTGTAGATAGTGTCTGAGATTTGTCATTAGTAACAGGCAAACTGTTAGAAGATGCAAAATATGAGCACCTTATGTAGAATCTGCGCAGTAACCACTTGGATACGCACTAGGTCATTGGAGACTGACTGTACTAACCATGCTCCGCTCCATCACTAGCTGGTCTACCAAAGAACTCGTTAGATGTCATGGATGTCAAGGCAGGCTGGATGCTTACCGAAATTGTTTGTTGGTTTTGAGTTCTGCAGGCTGTATGAAAACCGTCCATGAGAATGCACACATAGCACAACAGAAACCCACCTTTTGGTATACTTGTTCAACACTGAATACTAATAGGGATGTAATAGTAAGGTGACACTAGAAGCCTTCAAATACTCACCAACTTCAGTGCAGAACTTTATGAGTCCGTTCCCAACAATGGCAACGATCTGTAAGATAACGTTACCATGTTCAGCTGCCTCAGAATAGGTGCCTGTATATTATTCAGTTCTTTCTCAACAAATGAATGAAACTTATATGACTTTGAGCTTGTGATCTGCAGTGCTAAGTGGTAAGTGCGTACAGTGGTGGTGGTACGAGTCTAAGTTGCAACAATGCGTGTTGTCCTAACATTGCGCAAACAGCGGAGTTGATGTGTTTCACAATAGCGAAGCTAGCGAGTGCTAGCGGCCAATAAGCGACATAGCAGTTGCTACTGTCTGTAGGAGTCGTGGGACGCTATGGAAAAATTAAGGGCCATTGGCAGATTTCATGATGTGCTTCCTCCTTCTTCCAGATCTGCGACACACATCCGAGAACCATACACCTCGGCTATGAATATTCCAGTGCTACTGCTGATATGTGTTATCATGAATCTGTATCATCTTCGTATTTTCTCATTTTCCAACTGTCTCTTGTTTGTCTCTTAGGGACGCAGAGAGTCCTTGCTTCACTAACCACCAGAAATATCCTAATGGGCCGTGGCAGTGCCCGGCATATACGGTTCCGTGGAATTATCCAAAATGCACATTGGCTTCGAAAGGACAGTTTAACTATCAGCTGTGCCTTCTTTGGAAACCGTAAATGGGCACTTAAATTCGTGTCAATTGGCATGAATTTAAGCGCCCAAAGTCAACTCTAGAATATGTCTGATTATGGGTAAAAAAAAATTGCTCCAAATGTGCACAGAATGGAATGCGCACATTTGGTTTGCAACCACAGAGGATTGAAATATTGAGGTCGTGGTCATGGTTGTAAGGTAAGGAAGGCAACACACATCATCAATGCCGAGCGATGCCGGGATCCGCAGGAGCGGCTGAATTAGGAAAAGTAAAGATATAGTAAATGAAAGGCTTACACTAAGTTACTATAAATATTTAAGTATATTCTTTTATATGATATCTATCTTCCACGGAAGATCGATAGTGATTGGGGGTGTGAGGAAGGACGCTAGAGACCATGCAGGAGTTTGCATGTTCAGATTGTGACTGTGGGAATGTTCAGACATAGCCCAAATCAAAGCGTGGGACAATTCAGCACGAAAACGGGTGTCGATATCAAAAGGACGGTTTCACCATCAGTCGTACCTCCTTCCGGAACCGTAATAAATTATGATCATGTATATTTTTTGCGTATCATCTCGTTCTGAGACGATATAATTGCTATCCTGATAACGTTCAACTTTGAAATCTGACCTTTGAACGCTCGAAGAAAAATATTACTTTTATTATTATTAATAGGCGTGATGACACCCACGTGGATGACTGACAGTGACCGTGCCCTTTGCCCTGTTGTCAATGCTGATGTTGCGCTGATGGCCAAAACAACAATCCAAACGCTCCCTCTCGAGCCGCTTCAAGCGATCTTCCTTTTGGCCTTGGATGTCGATCAATCATCCAGTACGATCTCCCTTCCATATGATCTCACACAGCTAGAGTCTAAGGAGGAAGTTCTTACCAATTCTCTTTCCCCGAGCACCTATGGTCTTTGCTGATGTTTGTCCTGAATGGAAGAACATTATTTTTGACGCTCAGCGCGTCATCCAGCGTTCTGACAAACGGGCCTCCCATCGCTTTGCGCATACGGATTTCCCGGGCTAAGAGCCTCCCACTCGACGTTTACATCGGATAAGCTGGCAGTGGTGGTCGAGTAGCGGACAGAGATTACGGTCAGTTAGTGTCATATCTGTTTACAGAATATTCCTCAAGAATCAGAACAATCCACGTTCTCTCATATATAGTGTACTGTCCGGGCTCGAGGCCCTGAAGTCTACGACGCTGGATCTTCCCCACAGGAAGCGTTTTGACATTTCCATGTCTGCAAAAGCTCATGTTCTTTATTGAGGGCAACGTCCCTATAACGGACTTCAATTTACACGCTTCACGTTTCCGAGAATTTTAGTGCCGTGGATACCACTACTTGTCCACGTTCAGCAAAGATACTCGAGCGTTTTTACGTATCTTGAAATACCTCATGGCATGTTTCCGTCGTCATCATAATACTTTCCGAACCTGCAATATTTATTCTATGTCCGTGGCTCGAGTCAAACCTCCCTGGAAGGCATCGAGCAGCTTCAATTCGTCGAGGTTTTGGAATATTATTTTGGCCAGAATCCCGTTAGTCGACGTCTCTTTCATCCATCCGACAGCATCTCGCTCTTCGCGATCAAGATCCTCATTTTCAGAAATGCATATCCGAAGGAAGGAAGTTTTCCTAGACTTATTCCACGGTCTTTCCAACCTGGAAGTACTTCGTATACATTGGTCGACGAAGCTCGTGTCTGTGCAGGATGCTGATGAGAATCCACTCCGCGATGCACTACATCAGTAAAACGGGAAATTGCGCCGGGCACTCCAGTGCGATCCTGGAGAACCTGATATTTGATCTGGATCATCAGGAGACACCAGGAGGGCTGGAAGTAGCTGGAGAACCTGAACCGTTTTACTGATGTATGCGGGCCAAGCAGAAAATTTATCCTTCCTTCCTTGAAGACTATGGAACTCAAGAATATCATTATCGAGAAGACGTTCCTCTCTTTCGCGGTGGCACTTCCGGAAGGGACCCAAATGGCTCTTCCAGTGCTTCGAAACATTATTTTTCACGAATTAGCAACTCTAGATCCCGCATTCCATCATCACGAAGCACATGGGTTAGATCTACCAGACAGACGAGAAACACCAGATTCACCTACTCTCTATGTTGTACCTAAAAGGCTAAGAGGGGGTAAGAAATTGGAAAGAGCTCCGCTGGCCGACTACCTCGCTATAAAATCCCAGGCTCAGATTATCAATGCGGGGGGGAACAAGAGAAGTAAGTTATATCTTGCCATTGAACTTCACTGTGTTAATTCCATTGTTCACAGACTGGGAAGAGTTACTTCGGAGATGTTTGACTTGGTCACATGTACTTGAAGGTCTACCGCTATTATCTTGTTCAAGGCTAGGCTAGTCATTCGTAGTGTGTTAAATAATGGACAGTTTGTGCAAAAGCGACAGAGCGCCACCGTCGCTAATTTTGGTTGTGCAGCTGTCGCCTTCCTGTCGCTCTACCGTGTATGGAAATTGAGGTGGAGCATTGGGTGGAGCGACAGCAGGATTGGTTGGAGCAGTACTTTAGGCTGAGACCCCTGTCCTGATCGTGACGATCGGGACAGCCTCGTTAACCTTCCAATCATTCCAATTGTAAGGATTCCATTTAAATCCCCATCGTTCCAATCGAAGCAATACTCATATTGTAGAAAATCACTCCCTTCCAACCAACTGTTTACAGTGAGGTCACCCGGATGTGCTAGAAATCCAATGATATTTTCGAAGAACAAAAAAGCTATCATTTAACTGAGGACATCAAAATATCTGCATGGTATTCTAAGAATCATAACGAGAATTTTGATTGGCAGAATTGTAAAGAACATGTCCAATCGTTCTGGTCGAACATCTATTTGTTGTGATCCTTACAATCTCACTGTTAAATGCCAATTCTGCCAATCATTCCGATGGCGTTCAATAGCCTTAAATTCCAATACATAGTACAGTGTCATAAGATTAATATATTATTTAAATCCTTCAATAATACGTGACTTTAGGTCTATAGTTCAGCCGCTATGTTGCTCAAATTCCAGAAAGCGGTAGAAGGAAGGGTGCCTTTGTGCCGACTGTAAGGACGCGATGTATTAGTCTGTCCAATCCTTACGATCGGCCGGTTACAGAAATGAGAAGTTACCAATCCACCTTAAAACTGTCCAATCATGCCAATATTGCAGGTCTCCTGGCCAATCGACCGATCGTACCGATTGGAATAGTGGTCCCAGTCAAACGTACTCGGTTGGAGCGACGCGTGCACAACTAAATTTAGCAACGGTGGCGCTCTGTCGCTTTTGCACAAACTGTCTAATGAATGTATCATAGGTTATACACCAAAATTTCAGACCCCCGCAATCTTGTAGTTCGTGACATCACGTGTATCGCATCCCACGCTGTCCATCTCAGTGAGTCATGGCGAAAATCGGCACTCTACCCGTAGAGCTTCTTCAACGTATCTTTCGTTCATCGTTACACTTTGATCCACCAACAAATGTGGAGAAAATTCGGTACAGTAAATTATCAGAGGTGCAAACCGTTTCAGTCCTTGCGGCCGATTTCCCCACTCAAAGCACCTTACCGGCGCATCTTGCTGGAGTCTGCGCGCATTGGAAATCCATCCCCATAAATGAGCCACATATATGGAATCAAATAATCCTACGGTCAGGTAAAATAATGCCTCCCGATGTCCTCTGCATGCAGATCTCCAGGGCCCAGCTACTCCCACTGGATGTTTGGTGGGACGTACTGTGATGTCTAATCACAGAATATTCTTCAAGAATTAGAATTCTCCATGTTGGGTACCAATGCGGGGATTGGCTGGAGCCCGTTCAGCTCCAAAAGTCCATTTTCCATGCAGTACCGATATGTGATTTTCGAGGCTTGCAAAAGTTCTATACCTTTACAGTTCCTCTTCCCAATCTGCAGGACATGCCGTCCAAAATCCACGCGCCGCAGCTGGAGATATTCCAGTGCTATTCCTACCCAGGAGCCGCCAGGGCACAGTTTCTTATTGGCCTTCAACGAGGAGATTCAAGCGTCTTTGCGTGCTTTCAATATTAGGGTCCTGGTGATCACTTAACCGCGGATCTATGATTATTATTTGGATATTTCAATGTCCATTACCTATCCTGGTGTAAGTATGGCATACTTACCGGCCTTCTGTTTATATGCTGTCAGAGATTAAGAAACTTAACATTTATTAATGGCTTCTTTTACTTAACGGTTAAAGTGATCCAGTTGTGTTCGGACAGGCAGCAGGCTTTCACCTGGAACCACCATATCATATTTCCATATCATACATTCACCCCCTCCGAGCAAAGCAAGGCACTTCGAGCAGTCAAAGTGTTCAAATATACCATTGAATACGATTATCCGCATGTTCTTCATTTGCCACTCCCTCCTTTCATCGCACTATCCGGGATCAATATCCTCATTTTTCGCGCTAAATACACGAGAGGAAGGACGTCCACCCTTGACCTTTTCGAATGTCGCAAAAATCCAAAGTGAATTCCCAGGCCTGGCTGGGCAATACCAGGTCGCCAGGTGGAGGAGCAGTCGGCCAGCCTGGAGATGTTCAAAGCTCGTGGCCGGCTGACCAGTCTGGCCAAGCTCACCAGGCGTAGTCAGGGATTGTCAGGGATTGTCAGGCATTCCCAGACATCTTCAGGCTAGCGCAGACTCAACAGGCCTGATAGTTTCTCCCCAGACCTTAGTTTATATGCTACGGTACCAAGGATAGCTAATGGATATATAACGTAGAATTACATTCCTGATTATCGTAAATAAACCACTATATTCACAGTATATAAGTCTAAAATACACATAGTCTACTCTAAGTCATAATTCCAATTCACATTCAGCCATAATGCCGTCTCAATACACATCTTCCATCCCAAACTAGCAGCATACCCTATCTCTGTAAATTATGATCTCAGACTATATGAAACAATAACATTCTAATGTACTCACACAGTAGTCAGTGCTTCCGCTGTACGGTTCTAAGGTAAAATGTTTTGAACCTGAAGTGAGATATAAAATAAATATTAGTACTGAAGATTGGATGATAGTACTAAGGAATACCTTACATCAACGTGTGCTAGTACATCATCTGAATAGTCATACAAATTAGCCATCGACAACAAATAAATTTTGGTAGCAAGTGACATACAGAATTAAGTTGTTCCGAAAGTTCACCGGTGGCGAGCAGTGGTTTACAATAGGTAGTAGATCTGCTAGAATAGATTGCTTGGATGATCTAACCGGCGAAGCGAAGAAATAAGAGCCAGATTTTACATACAGAAGTTGAATGGAGCCTCAGTGATGAGGACAGGGTGTAGGACAGAGTGTAGGGAGAGGCGACACACAGTTCTTTGTAGAAGGTGTGATGCCAGATGCCAGATGTTCTCCATCTATACCGTGCTTGATAAGGTACTTGAGTTTTAAGATACTACACTTCAATTGAGCTTCATCACTGAGAACGGCTGAGCACTCGAGGCCAATAAATGCGAGAAATCTGTACATACCCACCGTAAGAGTCCTTCTCACCCATACCAACTGTCATACCTATTTGACAGGAACAAGCGATGATGGACTTATGACCGGTTAGTTGCATCTGCAAAAACGAGTGGTGATTACTTGCGGAAAGAGAGCACGGGAGCGTCATCACCTATGGATATCAAGTTAGAGCAAGCTCAGTTGCCTGACATGATGCGCTCGTAATTCTTAAGAGCAGGCAAATCTATTCAATGGCTGATAACACACCTTTCATAGATAT
This sequence comes from Sphaerobolus stellatus SS14, assembly GCA_000827215.1. Lineage (NCBI taxonomy): Eukaryota > Fungi > Basidiomycota > Agaricomycetes > Geastrales > Sphaerobolaceae > Sphaerobolus > Sphaerobolus stellatus. Next base: position 256,994 of record KN837210.1, on the reverse strand, counting down.
AGAATGATTAAGGCTCCATTCACGTCAGTGAGTCTTTCTACTAAGCTCTTATCATCAGTGCAATGGTATTAGTTTGCTTCGAGAAACATCTCACCAAGTCGGCAGATACTGGAATATCATTTAGATGGCCCTAAGTATGCTTGAGAAAAAAGTAAGTGGTGGATTGCATATGAAATAAAACAATATTACTAACAGATATGCCCACTGTCACAATTGATAGTTCAAATTCACTAGCAACACTAGTCAACTGGACTCTGCTGACTTTTTGGCCAGTGTTAGTAACTCATTTGTGACAAAAAAAAGCAATGAACCAGGATACGAAATGCGCTGGCATTGATAAAGGGGAAAGACTTTTAGGAGGGAGAGGATTAGAGGAGCAGGAACACGGTGGTTCAGGAGAAAGGTTGTTGGAGACATCGCGTGGAAACCTTGAACATTCCGGAAGCGACTACAGACACCAAGCACCTGTCTGGTTTATTGCTACCTGAAACTAACCTATTAATATCTTGCCTCTGGTTTGTTCATAAGTTTCCCTCCAACATGTGCAGCATAACAAGTGTTATAATATTAATCTTATGCGGTGTTTGATAGTGTTCTCAAACTCTCGTTACCACTGAATATGTCAGAGGAACACACTTATAATCTTGAGGGCGATGTCAGTCATCCTGACTCGTCTAGCTTGTCATCATCTCACTCTGTCAATGATTCATATCACACAGATTTTGAGAATCAGCCTGCCCAGAATCACTCTATCATTTCACTGCAGACCATTTTTGCCGTCATCTTCCCCTATCCCAGCTGCACAGTTGAGGGATCCTTGATTGATGGGAAGCAAATAAAAGCTCTTGAAGACATAGTCCTCGGGAGCATAGCTAGTGAACAGCCAATTCTGTGTTGATCTGAAAAGGTATATCAGTAATATTATTGTGGGATTAGCAACAAAAATAGACTTACCACAGGATACTAGTAATCACAAAGGATTGACTGCTTATATGCATCCAAGAAGTCCTACTCTAGACAGGCAGAACTGCCCTAATTCAGAGATAGACAAAACTGATGCCAAGCAATGTTGAGTGGATCTGGCCTCTACATTGGTGGAATAGTCCAAGCACTTGTACATGATGGCATACAATTAGAGGGATCTCAAAGAATTTGAGGGAGAGAATGGTGGACATGTTGAGGAGGATTAAAAGGATAACGAGAGGAGCAACGAGACAATTATAGCCTCATTACAAGAAATTTTGATGAAACTGTAATATTTGAGATACTATTGAGATAATTACTACTGAAAACATTCTGAGAGATCTATGAACAGAATTAAACATCTAAACAATAACATGTGGTTGCAAACATCAAGTCAATGCATTCATTATGTGCAGCCCAATCTGTATATCCCATTTTCTCCCCTGAGTCTATTTCTTCTTCAAAGCATGCTTTACATTCTATTTGGCCTTCGTGGTTGAGCATGTCTTGGGTCGGGATTGGAGTTTGCTTGCACCAGTGACTACAATAACTTTTGTAGGACATACATTCTCCTCTTCATTCTCCAACTCTGAATGTACAGTCTTGGAGGCCTTACACTTTAGGCCCGCGCTTCCTTGCTAGGGTGAGGCAGGGAAAGCATAGAACGGTTGGTACTATGTTGCATGAGAACAGGGCCGCGAGATCTCCCAGTTGACTAATAACAAGTGAGATTGTAAATATAATGATTAGTAACATAGGACTTACAGTGTGTTCATCATCATCTAATTCATCTGTATACACTGCCTTTTTGCATGAAGCCCTCCCAACAGCCTGATAGACAATAGCGATAATGAGTTAGGTTATAATAATCAAATATATCAATAATAGACAGTTTGCACAAAAGTGACAGAGCGCCACCGTCGCTAATTTTGGTTGTGCAGCTGTCGCCTTCCTGTCACTCTACCGTGTATGGAAATTGAGGTGGAGCATTGGGTGGAGCGACAGCAGGATTGGTTGGAGCGATGCGTGCACAACTAAATTTAGCGACGGTGGCACTCTGTCGCTTTTGCACAAACTGTCTAATATAGAACTTACGGTGGGCTCATGGTCTTTGGATTCCTCTCCAGACATTGCATTGTCATGCAAATCTCTCAGTGATGAATTTGAAATAAAGTTCAAAGTCTTCAAAATAATGTCTGTGTCTTGGCACCAACAGGTTGGAAATTAGACAGTTTGTGCAAAACGTGACAGAGTGCCACTGTCACTAAATTTAGTTGTGCACATGTTGCCCCAACCAATCCTGCTGTTGCTCCACCCAATGCTCTACCTCAATTTCCATATACGGTAGAGCGACAGGAAGGCAACAGCTGCACAACCAAAATTAGCAACGGTGGTGCTCTGTCGCTTTTGCGCAAACTGTCTATTGCTGGTATCTCGGCAGAGATGACGCACATCACCTTCAAGCGTTGCCTCCATCCACTTCTGCAACATCTCTCTTCATTCTCCTCTATTCATGCTTTTTGAAACATCCCATATATGTTGTTAAGTCCCTGAAGATGGTGAGTGTAAGCCTATTATTCTCTAATACTCTCATATTCACTTCCATGTAACTCCAGGCTGCTGTGGGGAAGAGTTAATCAATGGTGCATATGGCCATTACTCTATAACTTTTAGCGATTATACTCATGCATTTTATATTATCTAAAAGATAGCTGTATATCCTAGCTCCCCTTCGTCTCCCCCATTTGCGCATTATGTAATCTTCCCACGGCTCCATTTCAGAACATTTGAGCAAGCTTAGTGCGGTCACTGAGAAAACCTTGTCAGTGTGTTACTAATAATGTCCATAATAAAGCACTATTTAACATAATATTGTATTTAAAATGATAAATAAATTATACACTGACTCCAAATTAAGTACTGAAGGCTGAAAACAAGCAAAAGTCAGGCTTGCCACTTTTTGTCTGATAGCTAGCCCTAGGAAGTTTCCTGAGGCATTCTTAATGCTTAATTTTCGAAATTAATGTCAGACAGTTCAAGTAAATTCAACCCATACAACTCAGATCATAGCCCTTGAGTTTGCCTTGAGCTGGGGGTGACAGATGCCTAAGGTGGCATGCACTTTAAAATTATTCAATATTTTCCTGACAAGGGCACTACTGATATCTAGACTGGAACCAGTAGCCGTGATTAATGGTTAATGTACTTTTTTTTTAGAAGTAATACGAATTTAAAAGGGATTAAAAGGTGTATCAACTGCGAAATCTAACATTAGTAACAACATTGAGCGGGTTCAAAAAAGCGGTACGACCACGGATCGAACCCACACCCCATCACACAAATGAAACACTGTACCGACTCAGCCAAACAACCTCTATGGTGTCATTCAGATTTACTATACATGTCGCACAAAGGCACATTTGCTCTAGGAAGGCTTCTTGCAAATGTCTCTATTACCACTTTATGAAATTTCGTTCCTAAGTCTTTGAGAAGAATTCCCTCCACATTTAGTACAATATATCCTCAAATCTAACTACATTTCAACTCACCAACCGTTTGCGTGGTGCATGTGACATCCGGATTTGGTAACATTACATAATGCACAAATGGGGGAGACGTAGAACTCATGTATATCTTAACCCATCTCTCAGCCCTTAGTAACAACTGAATCCTTCTGTGAACAAAGTACATATTCTTTATAATTACACTTTATTGCCTCAAACTTGCCTATAGATTTATGCTACCCACCTTGAGCAATCTACAACATTGCTAATCTTCAGATGCTCACCATCCCTCCATCAAGGTTACTGCTTTTCAAACAAGGAAGACCATAATAAATGCTGAATGATCGACAGGAAGGATTTCGGGTGTGCAAAGGGTATAGACCCTGTTAAGGTGTATTACTTATATTCTTTCATTTTGACTCGATGCTGATTTTGCAGATAGCCTTTTAAATCAGTGTAACAAGGAACTATGGTGTAATGGTAACACAGCAAATACAGGTTCAACTCCTGTTAGTTCTGATTGTCACAAGGTCTTGAGTTCAATTCCTGCTGTGGTCAATTATTATTTGTTACAATCAGCTAACATTTCAGATAGCATTGCCAGTCAGCCAGTCCACTCGCTACCTGGGGACAGTTAACATTTGAGATCTTACATAGGTTCATCCATGCAATTTTCATGTGAGTATATGTCTTTTATTCCTCTCTCACTGCTCACTAACATTGCCTTTTTTTTCTTTTCCTGATCCATTGTCACCACGACCAAGTCTTTCAAACTTTGATTGAGATATTGGAACAAACCATCCTGTCACTGTCTACATTATTGCCACACATGAGAGGTATTATGTCTTTATGTTCTCTCTCTTGCTAATAACATAATAATTTATCAGGTAAATTCTTTTTCTAACTTACTAGGTATTGGGTGATGCTCTGTTTATGGTTGATAATTAAATGATAGCACTGAACAATGTATTTCTGTTAGAAATATCCGTTGTGCAGAGGGTATTATCAGGTAAGTTCTATGTGTTCTCTTGTTTCCAGTTGCTGCTAAAACAATTTGAACAGTGTATTTGGCAAGGCCATCATTTGCACTTGTTATTTACACAGTACTGCTGCCCTCTAAGACCTTTTATGCTCTTAGGCCCTTACACAGGCTCTTCTGTACATTTGGCAGGTGAGTATTATCTCACTGATTTTCATTACATGTGGTACACTATTTACATTTCTCCTGTACATAACTTTACAATGATTTTCTTTGCTGAGATTTCAACAATGAAATAAGAGTGAGTTTGATTTCGCACTGGGTGCTTAGATCCAAGAGGGTCTCTTGGGTGTACATGCCCATTGCTTAAGAGTTATTTTCTGACACAAATTGCCCTCTCACTATCTGAAAAATTCTGTGGATGCTATGAGATCTTGTCTAGGCTTGTCCATATTCCAGGTGAGTATTTATTACAGTTCCGGAAAGAGGCATGACTGATGGTTGAACTGTCTTTTCAAAACCAGTGTGCATTTTCATGCTGTATTCACCCACAGTTAGTTTCTTAATAACTTTCAGCATTCCCACAGTTACATTCTACCGCTTCAAATGATTGCACAATCCATAGTGGTTCCCTATGTCTCTGCATCTCTAATGATCTTCGGTGCAGACACCATATCATTGCAAGGAATATGTACAAATATATCTAGGGATTTCAGGTGAGCAGTTATTTTTCCAATGATTTCTTTCTGTCTATGTGGCTATTCCTGCAGGTCCGGGTGTTGCTTGGTATCAATGATGTGTGTCACCTTCAAGAGGCATGAAGACCTTGCATCATTGTCATTCATCCATGTCATTCCAAGTGTCATTAATACACTAATGAACATTATAAAAATGCTGAGTAGACTATGCTTCTGTAATATATTCATATTCACTTCTCTATGGCTCCAGACTGGTCTTGTGGCAAGTTGGATGGTGTTAGCTTATGGAGCAGAAATTGTGGGCTTGGAGTATGATTAATAGACAATTAGGCATTGTGCTGTGTTTATGAGGTTACTATTATACTCATTATGCTCTATAATCATTCAAAGGACTATTCTCTGGCCTAATCTGTCTTGTGCCTCTTCCTGATAACCAAACCCCTCCATGAACAAAGTAAGTTTGTTTCCATCATAATTGTGCTTTCATTGCCTCATATATATTCATAAATTTACACTATATTACCTTCAATGATCTCCCACAGTGCTTGTTATTGTGTGCTCACTACCCCTTTATAGTCAAGATCACTGCTCATCAAGGAATGCTCACCGGGTAATCCTTATATGAGATGTCTGGGATCACAGTGAGAATAGAAAAGGCAGATGGTGATAATTAAATGATGAAAGAATGGGAAGAAGCGGTGATTGTATGTGTTGGTATGGATTGTGCAGGTGTATACCATGCTCAGGTGCATAGCTTAGGTTCTTTCATCCAATATTGGTGCTGAATATGTGAATGAAACACAGTAATAATTTATATACTATTGTTAACAGACTGATTATATGCAGCAGTTGTGGTTTGGCTCATGTTCACCTCTGGCACTTTATGCAGGCATCCACACAGGTTGTTGATGAGCAAATGTCACATCGTTGATGAAATTTTATCTGCAATGTATATCTCATTTAAATTAGATATACAACATTCCTGAAATTAAGTTATCAAGGCCTAACATTGAGATACTAGAATGGCATGCAACTTCTTGAATCTGCATGTGTGCTATTGCCACACATTCCAGAGATGAATGTATCAAAGTCTAAACACAACTGAAGATCAGAATAGTGAGGTGTCACTCAAGTATGGAGACATTGGGTCTCTATTTCATTGTCATCTGTAGCTCCCATCGTTGAGCCCCACAGATGCTAACCATCATGCCCTCCGATATATGCTGCTAGTAGTCCACCTTTTTTATTTAAATAACTATATGTATTTAATATACTTAGATCAATACTGTTAGGCAAATATATTTGAGTTTGGGTAACTCTACAGCTTGCTGCACTCCAAGTTGGTCTTTCCAAATCATAGTAAATCCACGGAACTGTATATGCCGGGCACTGCCACGGCCCATTAGGATATTCATAAGAGCATTGATATCTTCTGGTTCGAAGCTACTCCTATTATCATCAAAGTGTTAGATGCGGTTGCTATGGTCAAGATGTGACATGCAATTGCTGTGGTGGAAGCGCAATGAGTGGCTATGACGATCAGAACGTGTTGCTTCTCTTTGGCGGACAGAACACACTGCTTCACTATGGCAGTCAGAACCTGTGCCTGAACCACGATTCTCTCGAGCTGGAGCTGTAGGCGGCATAAGATGTTAACAGTATGGAAGAGACGAGGTTTGTTTGCGCGTTGTTTGTGTAACTGAGCCTCGTTGAAGCATTCACATTAACTAGACTATTAGAGTAAGTAATTGGGACATTTTCAGCACAATCATGTATGTGTCATGGATTCCAATAATAGGACACAAATGATAACAGGCGTTTATATGTACTACTGAACTGATCTCGAAGCTTAATATGATATACTGAAAAATAAAAGGATGCTCAGGCATCCTTCAGGTTAATAACAAGTCGATTAGGTCCGGTCAGGGTACCGCCAGGGTCTAGGTACCTGCAATCCTTCTTGCTTGTGGGATATGGGTACTACATGCCTGTTGGGTTTGGGTAAGAAAGCCATAATGTTCGCAGCGGAATGCACTGCTAGTAATATCAATGTTTCATGTAATATTATGTCCTGGAGACTTGGTAGAGCCGTCGCTATGAATCCGTTGAATGGTTCAAGTTCCAATTGGATGGTGCTATTCCAGATTGCTCATGCCATGAAGGATGTCAAGTGAAAGGCTGCTGTCAATTGCAGCCTCACTGGTGTCTCGGTCCAATGATTGATAGGACTGAAGTATATTCGTCTAAGAACTAGAGACAGATACAACGGTGTGACGGTAAGATAAAACGATGAAGAGAAAAAGCTATCGAGCGTCAACTATCGTTATGTAAGTAAAGTGCGGCTAATAGTAAGGTTCCGTTGTAGTGAGCCTGGCCAGGCTTACATCAAGGAAGATATGATGCTTTTCGTACCTCGAGAAACTGCCCAAAATGAGAACCTTGATTCGAGAAAGCAAGATGGATGGTGGATGAAAGGGAACCATTCCTTCATTCCGAATCCGAGCAAGATTGCATTCCAACACCTGTAGGGAGTTGAATGACTCGGTGGTATAGGAAATGGTGTGGATGCTTATATTCGAGCTAGGAAATCCCATAAGCCTACGCACATATAATTGTTCTGACCTGTCAGCCTATTCCCTCGTCAGCCTTACGTCTCTTAGCCTTACGTCTCTTAGCCTTACGTCTCTTAGCCTTACGTCTCTTAGCCTTACGTCTCTTAGCCTTACGTCTCTTAGCCT
>KN837210.1:169477-199304 GCA_000827215.1 Sphaerobolus stellatus SS14 | reverse complement strand
GTTCAGGATGGTGCGCATGGTTTTAATTTAATATCCGCAAAAAACATATTTAGCTAAACTTATGGAATCCTCGTATAGGTTTTGGCATGGATAACAGTCTTGCTATTCAACTCACTTACTCCACTATGCTGGTTGATGGAAATCCCCTCACGAATTTGATGAGCATTGGTGGTAAGAGTCCCTTGACTGGCCCTGATCCACCCAAACCAGCTATCGTTGGTGGTGTCGACACACATGCAGTTTTGGAAGGTTTGTTATCCACATGAGCATACATGAATCACTCTCTTATTTCAGTATTTGTAGGAGATGCCAGTATGACCCGTGGTAATGATCTCAACCATATTTAAATTAAAGAACAGCCCCTGGCTCGAATGTCCTTTCTATAGGTGATTTCTTCTTTGGTGATAACCACAGTTTCAACCAAACGCTATTCAACGAGGTAAGGTGAAATCATCTTCATTTAGCTTTTCTAACAGCTCCTATTTACAGCTCGTTGCGTTCAGCAACCAGTTCGGAGGCGGAAACTACAATCTGACAGTGGCCACTGAATACAGATTCCATCGTATTCAGCAATCCATTGCGGAGAATCCCACATTCTCATTCATATCCCCTCGCATCCTCACAGCTTATGGCGAAGCCGCCTTTACTTTCATTTTCTTCGTCGATGGTCGCAAGGCTGATGGACAACTCAGCATGGAGGATGCCTTAGGATTCTTCCGGGACGGCCGCATGCCAGATGACTTCCACCGCGCCGATGGATCGAAGACTTCCAACCTAGTTGACAATAGTGTCGATGCTATATTCGCTGCCCATCCTGTGCAGCCAGGTGGAAACAACGGCACGGTTAATAGCTATACTTTAGACCCTAATTCCGCTCGTATAAACGACACTTGCAAGGGGTATACAGACTTCGTCAACGTCACGGTTCGAAGCCTTTATCCGAACCCTCAAGGTGCATTGAGGAATAATCTCAATAAAAACTTGGATCTCTTCTTCCTGCATGTCGCCGGTCAGTGTTCTCAGGTTTTCCCATATGGACAATAAGATAGAACATGTTCTGTCTTTCTCTCCATTGTAACGTGTAGGTATATTGATAGGAAAAAAGGTCAATTGGCCCTCATATTATCATAGTACATCCTCATATTTTACAATACATATCTTGATTGCATGCGTTGCCCGTGATCATGCACAGATCGTTGACTTAGGACGTAAACAAAAAAAGGAATATAATATTCAGGTCACGTACGTAAACCTGAGGCATGGTTAAGGAAGATGGAAATGGCTTGCAAAGAGGTAAAGGTTTTCTCGAGCAGGAAGACCTATCGCAGCGTGAATGGACAGTTGATCAACGTGATACATACCACAAACACAATCTCAACTCTTGGTCTACTTATTATCCGTCGCCATAGTGACGCTTATAGGCTTCAACAAACACGTGTATCATCTGCGCTTTTTCTCGAGGTCCATCACCGAGCTGTTATACACATATTTGCTATATGGATGTAAGTGTTCCTACTCATAGTTACGGTCACCTGCTCTTAAGTCTGATCTGTTATCCGAAAAGGCAAATTTAATTCAGCACTTGTCGTTGTTACAGCAGGCATGGATGGTTATAAAATAATACAAGAGTCAATAACGAGAGCAAATCGTAGCGGCGCAAGCGCCGGTCCCCGCCTTTTTTCAGGGTTCCCTCTTTAGTCATCAACATATTATATCATAAGTGCTCAGAAGTAAAAGCAATTAATAATTATCTTTCATTGGTTATTTTAGATTGATAGCATGAAAAAAACAAGCAGAGCCAAAATGCCAATAGCCAAGAATGAAGGATAATGATCAGCAAAATGTATACACATGATGAGTGCAATAAAACTTATCTTATAGATTTGAGAGAGAGAGAGAGAGAGAGAGAGAGAGAGAGAGAGAGAGAGAGAGAGAGAGAGAGAGAGAAGGGACATTGAAAGAGGACCACATGATGAGGTTTACTATCTGTGGACAGGATGCCATGCAGTGCTAGATCCTGCTCACTGGGAAGAACTTGAATTTCACCAACTTTTTGATGGCCTTTTGTGCTACCCATAATTTCCTTTCAATTACTCTAAATAAAAACAAAATTGAGAAGCCATTTGAGAGATATTGAGCCAGCAAAATGAGCAGGAGTGCTTATGTAATCTTGGTCAAGATCTAGCACTTGGCAACTGCAATGGAATTTTTGCAGGAAACCATGATTAAGTGAAGGGAAACGAGGGTGAAGTGAAGTAAAATGAAGATAAAGTGAAGTTGTCCAAAGTGTGAAACAAAGTAAAGTGAAGTAAAACAAAGTAAAAACAAAGTAGAAACAAAGTAGAAAATAGGTTGTCTCCTGACATCACCCCTTCTTCTAGGTGCTACATCCTCGGAGCACTTGTTGTTCTTCATCATTCACGAAATTGAAGGGATTGAAAGGATGTTGCTTGAATACACCTCGGAGCACCAGGGTGACTTCTGTGAAAGTCCTCAACCAGCTTCGGAGCAGCCATATCATGTTTGAGGATCCATTCATTTGCTTCATAACCATATCCTTTCCACTTGACAAGGTATTCAAGTCTTTGGTGACTAACTCAGCTGTCCAAAATTCCTTCAACTTCAAAGTGTTCCTCACCTTCAATGACTTTGGGGGGCGGTGGTGGTTTCACTTTCCAGCCAACTATGGGATCTTCAGGGCTGGCAGGAGTTTAACCACATTGAAAACCAGATGAATACGACTCATAGACTTTGGAAGTTGAAGCTTATAAGTATTTTGTCCAATCTTCCCAACTACCTTGAAAGGCCCAAGATAACAATGTGCAAGCTTCGGTGAAAGGTGAGTAGTCTTAATATCACTGCCTTCAAGAAATACTTTATCACCAGGGTTATATTCTGGACTTGGTACTCTTCAGTGATTGTAATACTTCACCATGTCATCCTTTGCCCTGGCAAGGGCTACTTTCACCTCTTCAAGAGTCTCTTGCATTCGGTCTTTAAACTCATTGACAGTTTCAAATCTTGAACTCCACTGGTTCAGCTCAAAGCCCATCCTCAGGTGATGTCCTGTATCCATCAGGAAGGGTGTCTGTTGAGTCGAAGCATTAATGTGGTTAGTGTATTGGAATTCAGACAATGGTGATAACTCCTCCCAATTGTTCTGTCTTTTGTTTACGAAGAGCCGAAGATATTGTCCAAGCTCTTGATTTACTTATTCAGTTTGTCCATCTGCTTGGGGATGCTAGGCTGTTGTTGCTGCAAGCTTGATCCCAAGAGGTCTATACAGTTTGCATGTGAACTCCGCTACAAACTGAGGGCCTCAATCCGAAACAACTTGCTTCAGAAGCTCATGTAGCTTCCAGACATGTTGAAGATAGAGCTGAGCTGCCTTGAGAGCTGTAATAGTGGTATGGGTTGCAACAAAGTGTGCTTGTTTGCTCACTGAATCCACTATGTTCATAACCGAGTTGAAGCCATTAGATTTGGGAAGTTCAACAATGAAATCAACACTGACTGTATCCCACCTCTGTTCAGGAATAGGCAGAGGTTGGAGTTTGCCCATTGGTTGCCTTCGCTGAATCTTTGTTCAAAGACAAAGGTCACAGGTGCTGACATATTGACCAATATACCTTGATATCTGTGGCCACCAGTAATTCCGCAAGACAAGTTCTAATGTCTTCCACCTTCCTGGATGCCCCGAGACCATGGAGTCATCATGTTGCAAGACAATTTGGCACTGAAGTTTGGGATCGTTCGGAACATAGATCTTTCCTCAAAAATATAACAAGCCCTGTATCTCAGACCACTCTGCACTCTTCACCAACTTTGTTGACCCTTTCCGAAGTTCCTCTACTGCCTTTGCCACTGAATCCTCCTTTGCTCCATCTCTGAACACCTTACGAATATCCCAAAGTACATCTTGTTATTCACCTGAAAGCGAAACACCTTCCAGAGCTCGAATTGCGAATAGTTTGGGTTGAAGTAATACCAAGTTTTCATTGTCCTCAGTGCCCGAGCCATGATCAGACCTTCGAGAGAGTGCATCCGTCTTCCCCATACTTTGGCCCGGCCGATGCTGTAAGGTAAAGTCAAAATGAGATAAAAATAGTGACCAGTGAGCCTGCCGACAATTCAGTTTCTTTGAAGTTCGGAAATATTCAAGGTTCTTATGATCTGCCCAGATTTCAAACTTCTCTTTGGCTCCTTCAAGAAAATGTCTCCACTCTTCAAGTGCACGAATGATGGCCAACATTTCCTTGTCATGAATCTCGTAATTTCATTCCACCAAATTTGAACTTTTGGAATAAAAAGCGATGGGATGCCATTTTCTGTCCTCAGGTGATTGTTGTGAGAGTGTAGCTCCTATTGCCACATCTGAAGACTCAGCCTCAACTCGGTACTGTCGAAGTTCATTCGGAAAAATCAGAATTGGTGCCAAAGTGATTAAGGTTTTTAATTTATCAAAGGCAGCTTGTTTGACTTCTCCCCATTGCCATTTGAGTCCTTTCTTCATCAAGTCGAAGAATGGCCTCACATGAAAGGAGAACCTTTCAAATAAACCTTCGATAGAAATTCACAAAGCCCAGGAATGACTGTATATCTCATTTACACTTGGGTTGGGGCCATTTGGTTACACCAGCCACCTTGATAAGATCCATTTCCACATGCCCATCAGAAATAATAAGCCTGAGGTATTCAATCTTTGTTTTTTTGAACTCACATTTCTTCAGCTGAAGGTAAAGCTTGTTTTCCCAAAGTTGTCCATCACCAATTTAACCACCCTACGATGTTCAGCGATAGTGTTGGTGTTAATCAGAATGTCATCGATGTACACACAGACTACACCTTCCATGACCAGGTCTTGTAAGATATTGTTCATCATGGTTTGAAAGGTTGCTAGACTGTTGTTGAGTCCAAAGAACAAGACTAGTGGTTTGAAAAGACCACTGTTAGTTCGAAAGGCTGCCTTCCACTCATCTCCCTTCTTGATTCGAACATTATTGTACCCCCACCAAACATCTAACTTGGTGAAATACTTCGCTCCCTGAAGTTGGTTAATGAGTTTGGAGATGAGTAGAATCGGATATCGGTTCTTTATCATCATAGCCTTCAAGGCTTGGTAATCCTGGACCAGCTGAAGCAAACCATCCTTTTTTTTTGATAAAGAAAACAGGAGATGCCATCGGTGAATTGGATGGCTGAATCTTTCCTGAAGCAAGGTTCTCTTGTAGGAAGTTGTCCAGTTCAGCTTGTTCATTCGGAGAGAGTGGATACACCTTACAGTTCGAAGGTGTTGAATCTGGCATTAACTCAATGGCATGGTCCCAGATCTTTCTCGGGAGAAGTGAATCAAAAGAATCTTTTGAAAACACCTCTTCGAACTCCCAAAGGTAATCTGGAATATTTACTTCGGCCACTGTGCTCTTGCAATGAGCCTCTGCTAGCCTCTGTGAAGTGGTTTGGGTTGCATGAATGAACTCAGCTTCGAGAGGAAGCTGCATAAAGAAAATCTATCTCCTTCTTCGAACTGGTCTTTGAGATCAGCTTTGGAGCCTTCGCTGTCAGGCTTGGAGAGATCATCTTCCAGATTTGTTTCATCTTCATCTTCATCTTCTACTTCCTCTACCAGGGTAGGGTGTGGTCCAGCCTGGCAAGCTTGGAGTCGATGAACTTCAACTCTTCATATATTATGCTCCTTTTTGACCTCACTTTGGCAAGTATGACATTTGTCTGGGCAACAACTCATTATCACCTTGTGTGTTTGCCAATCAATTTCAGGGTTGTGTTCTTCCAGCCAAGTGAATCCAAGGATGAGGTTCTGTTTCCTGAGGCTGGTGACTGTGAAAGAGGTTCGTTCTGAATGATCATTGAAGCATAAAATAGTATCTACTATTTCAGTGATCGAGCCCGCTTCATTTGGGGTACCATCCATGTTAAAGACAGAAATTGGTCATGTGAGTTTCTGAGTAGTGAGCTGATGCCTAGTCACATATGCTCAATCCATGAATTGTCCTGTTGCTCCACAATCTACGAGAGCTGGGGTTTGACTTCACCTCGGCAGTGTCCATAGTTTGAAGGCTAACCTGTAGATGAAGACACTTCGGACTTGGTGTCAAGGCAATAATATACTGCTTTGGGAGCTTCTGTTCCCATTTCCGAAGTCTGACAAAAGGGGTACGAGGTTTGGGAATTTTTGGTGTGTCTGTCATAATCACTTCAGGTTCTCAAGATTGTTGTAATAATGGTTCATTCTCAAGAATGGAAAAATGATTATATACAGGCAATGGGGGTGCACATCTCACTTGTTGTGACTCCCAAAATCCTCAACTTCAAAGTCTTTGGCTTCAACTTTGGCTACAGCTTCGGCTTTGCTTTTGCCAGTTGGAACACCAGCTAAATCAGCATTAGTGAGTATTTGCTGTGCCGAAGCCAATTGCTCTACAGTAGTCATAGAGCAAACATCAAAGTGTTGAGGACAGTCCTGAGTGACATGACCAGTCTGGTGACAATGATAGCACACCACTGTGGTATTTATTCTTCCTCAGGTGTGGTCTACATCCATGGGCACTGGCCCTTCAGCTGGCCTCGGAGGAGGGTTTGGACAAGGGGCAGGGGGAATGAAGGGAGGGAAGCAAAAAGGTATGACAGGTGCCTTTGGAACAGCTGCTGACACCTTTGGTGCACTTCAGTCAGTGGAGAAGGTTCAAACATTTCTTTCAAAGATTTGGTTCGCCACCTTATTGTCTGAAACAAGGTGAGTGGCTTCATACCATGCTTCGGGGTCTTCAAAATCTGGACTAGATTTCACTTTGGCAACTCAATTCTGGATAGCTGGGTTTAATCCTTGATGGAATTTGACCACAATGGCCTTATCATCCTCATAGTCAACTGTCTCCACCATTCCTTGAAAACAGTCTATGTACTCATCAACAGATTCCAAACCTTGCCACCACGAAGTACCTTCAAACTGAAGTATAGTGGAAAGTTTTTCGTTCTTCAGGAAGAATTGGTCAATGAACTCTAACTCAAAGAGAGCCCAAGAGTCAAAGGAAAAACAGTTTGTTTTTGTTCTCTGAGTGAATGACCTTGTTTGCAAATTGAGCTGCTTGGCCTGTCTTCATGAAAGACAAAGCCCAATGAATACGAGCCTGCTCATTTATGAAGTCCTCTGGGTAAATATGAAAGTTTAATTTGCAGGAGTTGAGGAAGCTATTGCCTTCCTCTTGGGCCCCATCAAAGTCCTTTGGTTGACCTGGTTGAGGTCGGTGTCTTCAAGGGTCCAAAGCTGTGGCCTGCATAGCTTCAGGTGCATCCTGCGCAACCCTGGGAATATTTCCTGGGGTGCCTTGATTGCCTTCAGGAGGGGCAGTCCTTGATTGAGTTGCTGCTTCCAATCTAGCAAGAATATTGCCCAGATGTGGTTGAATGATAGTGTTTGTCTGTCGAGACTCTGTAAGCTGTTCTTCAAGACCTTGGAGTCTATCCTCAATGTCCATATTTGAACCGGCTTTAATGTAGTCTTTGACTTCAGAAATACTGTTAAAGAAAGGGAACTAGCAGTGAAGTGTTCGGCAAAGTGTGCAATATATATATAGATCTTTGTTGTAAAATCACTTCAGGTGCAAAGTTGCCAGTCCTCTTATTAGAGAGTTTTTCTACTGTAAGGGCAACCTTAAACAATCTGTGGACCTCATGTGAACTAGTAGAGGGAAAATCCAAAGTTACATAAATGACCTGAAGTAGCATACATTGAATGAATGCTCACCTAGTAGAGGGGAAATCCCAAGAGAAAAACTCTAAGGATACCCTGCCACTAGAGAGCCCCTAAATACCCTCAACTTGAGATAAGAAGATATGAAATAAAAGATAAATAGAATAATAGAAATAATTGAAGGGGAGATAGAGGTACAACCCTGAGTCACCCGACCAACCTCCATGTGCCTCCCAAATGACCTTGACACCTCAGGTATGAGGTGAGGCTAAAGCCCCGAGGTTTCTGCGAAGTAACAACAAAGTGGAAACAAGTCGTCCAAAGTGTAAATGAAGGGGAACAAAGTGAATCGAAGTGAATTGAAGCAAAAGTGAAGTAAAAGCAAAGTAAAAATAAAATAAAATAGAACAAGCGAAGGGAAACAAGGGTGAAGTGAAGTAAAATGAAGATAAAGCAAAGTCATCCGAAGTGTGAAACAAGTGAAACGAAGTAAAGCGAAGTAAAATGAAGTAAAAACAAAGTAGAAACAAAGTAGAAAATAGGTTGTCCCTGACAATATTCTGTCGCTAAATTATAAACTTTAGACCTAATATTGGTTCAACATGATCTTTTTTCAACATACTTACATCAAATACTATGGTTCAATAAATCTTCAATCACCCTCTAATTCCTATCTGGCTGCAAGGAGAAAGGAAGCACCCTATGCTCAGCACTTCCCGGATTCACCTGCTGCTGACTCATCAACCATCCTTTTCATGGTTCTTTTCATTCCTCATTAGTTTCAGTCCTTGAGAGGTATAGACTGTTCTTTGAATTGTGAATTTATGATTATATTAAGTCAATGAAAAAATACTCTGTCACAGGGCATATTTTGGCCTCTGACTAATTTAGACCTCCATAACTGTATACCTGCTGTATATGGCCATACCCGTACCGTCAGAGCTTTTCAAATTTGCTTTACGGTACAGTTACTGTACGGAAATTCCATATACCTACTGTAAAGTGTATGGCCATAACCATATACTGTATAGTGCCAAGCCCTAAAGTCTACCCATGCCTAGGTTTGTACCCAAGGACCACCTTCCCCTGGCTACATTGACATAGGTTATAGTTTCCAATCCATATATTTGTATTTTAGATGATTTTTAGACTGATTTGTGTATCTTAACATCCACCTATTCCGCTATAATAGCAACTACAGCATTGCCAACTTTCCTGATGTGGCAGATAGTAAGAATTGGTGTTATTCCCAGCATCGCAAGTAAGACATTTCTGAATCAGAGGAGGCACCAATATTCTACTAGTACGGGTATAATTCCAACAGGAAGAAGTCGAGAAGAAGGCTTCGCAAAATAATTGGAATCATTGAGCTTTAAATTTCAGGGATGAGGATTATGCGGTCTTGATCAACGGAGGAGAACTCCGAATCCATGACAATTATTTTTCAAATGCGAAGGTAAGGCTGGAACGAATATAGCTGAAATGTCGCTAGGATTACATCACTTGATATGTCTATTGCTTCAAACCGTGAATAGATGAGACCTCAGTTTCGTCATAAACTTCGTTGCTCGAGAATGTCCAATATTCCGAATCCTGTTGAAACCAAATCCGAATCCCAAATAGTAGGCATTGGTGGTATTTTCAACATCGAACCGAACGTTCCAGAGAAGGCACCAATGGATTATTAGTACAGGTATAATTCCAACAAGATAATTAGAATTATAGAGCTTTAAATTTCAGGGATAAGAATCAGGCGGTCGGGGTCAACGACTGAGAAGCCCGGGCCCTCGGCATTTACTATCCATTGATGGGATTAAGTGGAAGACAATCCGCGATGTGTAGCTAAATCAGACTGAATCATGGAATACGATGGGACTTAGATTCCCATTGAGCCATCTTCCTATTTGGACTATTCCGATGCTCAAAGTAGGTCTTTAATCGAAAATTGTTGATTTTATCCTCTGGTCGCAGAGATCAAAGAGGATACATTACAGACTGGAAAGATTATCAACACGGTCTGAAATGTAGGTATTCGTCAGTGAACGTAACCATCAGGGGAATAAATGTCGTGGATTTAATTATGATACGAAGCGAAGGCGAAGACTACGAAGACTTAGAATTTGATCAACGAGATCAACGAACTTGAAGCGTTGTGAATTGCCAAGAAATGCCGCTTCCGCCTGAATTGGGTTCCCAACGTTGAATTGATATAGGGGATTAATTGATGAATACCCCGGAGAATAAGTCAACGATCTGGATTCTGAGGCGGTGTGTGGCATTATTACAATTATTTGAAGTCACGGTCAAGATAGGGATATCAGGTTAGATTCGATATTCCAAAACAATGCTATCCGACCTTGCTTGGTAGCCTTTCAGTAGTGCTGGTGAAGAAGCTCGCGAGCCACTTGTAGCTGGAGGAGCATGCTTTTGGAATAACATGAAGGGATATTCGAAAGCCGTAAGTGATTTGTGTAATCGTAGACAGAAAATAGGAAGCTAAAACACTGGGGTGAATGTATCGCTAGCATTAAGACTATTGATACCCAGTATTCAGGATCACCCGAACAGGATATGGTACTTTTGTATCTCTTAATCGCTAAATATACGTTCAGAAAAGGCTACCGAGGATGGACACCACATGGATACTGTAATAACAAACTGTTGAACAACCAAAAAAATGACGCCAAATCATATAAAGAAGTGTGAACCGTACTAGTAGAGTGACTTATACTCATACCGTAGATTGACCTAAGGAACAGTATATGTGCAGAATGGGAATGAGGAGCTGGGTCTCATCATTTGTGAAGCTTCGTTTGAATTTATTCAGATAAACTTCAAGCATCCTGTTGGATTCAATGCAGAGTATTTTAGGTGGTTTTATCAGAGTCAAAACATTCCTTTCTGGGACGAATTTGCCACCAATCCCGGAGTGATAATTCCAACAGGGATAAATTGTATTTATTTTGAGTGGAATAAAGTATAATACTCCAATTGAGCTGTGTAGCGATGAAAAAGATCAATCGACGGGTGAGCGTGATACACACCAGTACCCTGATATTGACTATTGAGAAGAATGTAATTTAAACTGCACGAGGTGACAAGAATGAGCGAGTGAGGCTATAAAGTGGCGAGAACCCATGATATATACCCGAAGGGATGAGTTTTAACACTAAAGGCATGGGCGAGAATATATTAATTTCTACATTACAGACCGGGAATGTTACCAACAAGTCTAAAAATGTAAGTATGAGTTGAAACTCTCCATCGGGGGATAATAATAACTCTTGTGCATTTAATATGATGCGAAGCGAAGACTGAAACTCAGAATTTGATCGCCGGAAAAAATTCCAGAACACTGATATTTAACCAATCAGGAAGTGTGACAGCAGCAGGTTGGGAGTCAGGTCTATTACATTGTTTGTGAGGTCAGGATATAGTGTAGGGTGCTCTAATATTAGTATCGGTATCCTAGATTTTCCGGCGGTAGCAGAGCGCGCTTTGGTTACTGCAAAGCGCTGTAAAACCCTCGGGGAATAACCCAACGAATCAGATCCCAGACGATGTGCAGCATTATTACAATTCTTAGTAGTCGTTAAGATGAGCGTTGGAAGTGAGAAGTGAATGTTCCAAAACCATGTCATCTCGAGGGTGACATGGTAGCTTGGTGGTGTTCAGCAGTGCTGGTGAAGAAGCCCCAAGCAACTTGCAGCCTGAGGAGCATGGTTTTGGAATGTGGGAGATTCCACCCTTATAAATGCAGAAGTAGTTTGTGTAGCCATTGGAGGTACCATAGAACGTTGCTACAATCTTGGGAGGCATACATCGCTACTAGTAGTATCTTCCGTGAAAAAACATCTGTTATCAATGATTACAAGAACGATGAAGAATGTTACATCTCTACAGCATAATCACTGAAAATAAGTCTAGAACAAGCTATCGATGATTTACCCCCATTGGTGTTTTAGAGCAATCAGGAAGACGCGGTTAAATCTTCTAAACGTGTGAAACCCGTACTGGTAGAGTGCCTGTAAGCCTGGCCAGGCTCACTACGACAGAACCTTTACTATTAGCCACACTTACTTACATAACGATAGTTGAAGCTCGATAGCTTTTTCTCTTCATCGTTTATTTTACCGTCATCCATTGTATCTACGTCTCTTGTTCTGGACAAATACAGTCGGGTCCTATCAATCCTTGGCCCGAGACTCAGTGAGGCTGTAATTGACAGCAGCCTTTCAGTGCCTTACTAAGGAGATTTCACCTAAGAACGGCATATGTGCAGAGTATAAATGAAGAGCAGGGTGTCGTTTACTAAGGAGATTTCACCTAAGAACGGCATATGTGCAAAGTATAAATGAGGAGCAGGGTGTCGTCGTGTGTGAAGCTTTGTGTGAAGTTATCCAGATACAGTTCATGCATCCTGTTGGAAAAGTGAGAATAGCCTAATAGGTGGCTTTATCAGAGTCGGGATATTACATTGTGAATAATTGAGCATCCCAGATCGATAATTCTAACAGGGAGAAATCTGACTTATTTCGACCGGAAGGAAATATTGAGATTGAGCTACGTAATCAGGAGTTAGAAGATCTGTCGACTAGTGAGCTTGAATCACACCTCATGTATTCACTTTTGACCGAAAGGTAATTTAAACTGCACGAAGATGGGAATGAGCGAGGCTCCATGATAATCAAGATACAGTTCTTGCATCCTGTTGAAGGGAGAAGGGCCTAGGGGACTTTATCACAGTCAAAATATTATGTTCTGAGACGAATGGCCCACCAATCCCGGACCAGAAATCCAAGTGAACTTAGAGGCAAGTTAAGAACGAAATAATTTGTAGCGAGGAGTTAGGAGACCAGTCGACGAGTTGGGGTAAATAACACTCCCACATATTCGCTCTTCGCAGCAAGGTAATTCAAATTGCGCGAAGTGCGGGGGGAATAGCTGAGTGAGACTTGTAGAATAAGGAGGTCCCATGATATGCCACCGAAGACATGCGACTATGTTAATAAAATCTTGAAGGAATGGGCGAGATTGCCGAGTTGATCTAAGGCGTGAGGGTAGGGTAGTTTACTGTAAATTTCATCTCTTCGGGGGCGTGGGTTCAAATCCCTCTCTCGTCATAAGCTTTTGTTGGGGAAAGATTGATTGAAATATATGTAAGAAAAGGGTTTTATATCTGCACCGGTAAATACACTACGATTTTAATCTCGCAAGATTTTTAAGTTAGCTTTTCCTGATGAATTTGCAAATCATCTCAATGAGTGAGCTCAGAGTTTTATGCCAATGGGTTAAAATGTTTTTGCTAACTTGTGGCTTGTGGAATATGATCATAGTGTAAAGGACGACACAGTTTAAATAAGACAGTGAGCAGATATCGGCTTCGTTCGGAGGATGGACAAAGACAAAGCTGCATCTGATTTTTTTCATATTACTACGAAGGCGAGATGAATACTGAGCTTCGTCATACTTACCGGGAGTAATAGTTAATGGAAGTCGACTGCAGCTTTGACGGTGCATCAACTCTAATTAATCCTAAGATGAAGATGTAGAACGTCGTATAGGAAACCGAACCAAGAGGCTCCTCGTCGTGCACGTATCTGAATCCTGTTAAGATTGGGATACGTGAAGAATTTGCGATATTACTAGAGCCTTAAAAAAACCTTCTGACAGACAGTAAGTAGCCGCAAAATGCACTAAGGCCTAGATTGGACTAGAAATATTGACTTCCAGAGTCGAGAAATAGATTGTTCAGGTCCACGTGAAATTTATCCTGACGAAAACCTTGTACACATCGGAAGTGAACGTGCAAGGTTATCCGGAAGATAATGAGACTCGTGGACGAAGATCCTATCAGACCCTATGCCGAGACACCGATATCGTTGAATGAGAAAGAAACGATTGCCACGCAAGTATAACAAGCAAATGATATTATTCCCATGAATGATCGAAGAAGGTAGACGAAATGCGAAGGATGAGTGAATGGCAGGTCGGAGTTGTATAGAAAACAGAGACAGTGTTTGGCGATGTTTGGCGGGGCGGGTGTCAGTGGGGATGAGTCACTCATGTTCCCCGTACACCAAGGGTATCCAGTATCGCGCTACTATGGTCCTCTCTTATCTCACTACCGTGTCCTATTCTCCCATGGTAGCCTTCAATGACCACCAGTGCATCCTCCACAAGCCAGTATTTGACTCGCTCTAACGCATCGCGTACAACAGCATGCGCTCTCCTCGTCTTCAAAGCCGTCTTCGAATGGGCCGTCCAAAGGCTGTGCCACACCGTCTCGCTCACGGACTGGCGCTGCAAGGCCTTCTACACCGCGCTCGCGTCCTTCTCATGGCCCGGGACGGTATATCGCCGCGCGGCACAACATCTCCGGCTGCACCAGAGCGCGTGCTCGCAGATGACGCGCCATTTGACGCACGTACGACACCTCGCGATCCAGACGTTCCGCGACAAGGCCGCGATCCAAACTGCGTGCGTTAGCGACGACTTTACGCATCTAATGGCGTTTGATGGGCCGATCGACGGGTATGGGAAGTATTCCCCGCGGTGGATACCCGTGAAGCTGACGGCGTAACACATCTTGCTGTGTCGATCCAGGAGCTACCGTCCTTGCGAATGTTACGACTCAGGCGTTCCCGAGTCTGACGCATCTTGTGGTGTACGTTATGATGGATTTGAGGGTTACGCTGCAATTTTTGGAGAACTTGCATGGGTTTAGGCAGCTGGAGTTCGTTGGTGCGAGGCCGTTTATTTGGGATGCGAGTATTGGGCGGTTTGTGGATGTGAAGACGGATTTGGAGACTGACGGATTTTTTAGGGTTCATTGGGAAGTTGCATTTGAGTTCGGTCGTTCTGGGCGGGGAAAGTGTGGATAAGGAACGGTGGGAGGCGTGGTGTAATGGTGAGAAAGGCATATGGGCGAGAGCGGAGAGATTGGTAAGTGGGATTTTGGAGCCATGTGATAGCTGTGCTCATTAAGCGATAGTTGATAGGGAATGTAAAGCATATTACGAATGTGTAAGGCAATGTAAATTATACTGTGTAGTATAATTTAGGTTTATCTTGTGGAGAGTGTGACTTGACGACAAGATTTGTAAGATTATCTGCCAAGGTAGCGTAGAATGAATTGTTTGACTTGAGGAAAAATAGGAAGCTATCAGAGATTATAAACCAAAATATGCTCCCGATGGTTATAATAATTACCTCTAATTCTAGTTCGTTTTCGGATACGATACGATACGACATTCCGTGAGTATTCAACTCGAGCTCAATCTCTCTCAAAACTGGACACGATTCAGCCATATCCGGCAGTATCTCGGGAAGAATGTAGTGCTCCGCTATCATAGATGTGTGGCAAACCCAAGAGAAAAGAAGAAGATTACAAAGATTGGCGACGACATCTGGGAGCAGCGAGAGATAGGGACGATGGGTCGACGAGGATGTTGATGTTGGACGTTGGATCATCACGAGCTGAAACGACGGTATATCCTTCAGTGTTGAACACCGATAGTATACTACAGTTGGGACGATATGAGATCCAAGTTCAACGTTGGTCTGGCGGCCGTGCACCCCAGCCGTATCTCGAGCATCTCGTCCTCCAAGCAAGCCCTCGCAACACTGTTGCAGTATATTATTCCCTTTGGGATTGCTTCATCATCAAACGGAAGAATGTATATCGGTCCACCCATGATATCCACCAGGATGTCGTGCTTCATGTTCTTCGAGCTCGTGCTATCAGCTTAGACGGTGAGAATAGCAGCTACAACGTTCCAGCAAAGATGCAGAATACAACTCAGGAGTAAAATTGTGAAGGAAATGATGATGGATTTGCTGTATTAGAAAGGATCAGGTGCGGTGGTTGCAGCTTGCAGTTGTGGTTGGATGTCGCGACTGATCCGTCCATAATGTCAACCAATTAGCACCCAACGAGATTCAGAATGCAGGACGACGTACAAAGAGGGTGGTTCCGTATACCTGTCAGTCATCAAGCGGGGGTGTGTCTATCCTGCTTGCTGCGAGACTAACACTATGTGGAGCAATGATCGTCATAAGCACACTTCAGGTGCATCTTGAGTTTCCGCGTAAATAGCCACCGCGTGAGGTACTGCATAGGCTCATCATTCCTTATTCGTTGTCGAGTGGAAGTGACATTTTGAAGACTATGCATTCGATGGCAGAGTAGAAATAATGATATAAGCTACTCGTAGCCCGCACATAGTGATACACAAAGGTCTAGAAAGAGCTCAAGAATCAGTATGGGTGCTATCGTGCTATACTCGAAGGTACGTGCACCTATGCTTGCCAATCTAGATCGCTTTGTCGCAGTCTCAAAGTCTGCATAAGTATCCGGGAAATTGATGGTACATTGCCAGCGGTCCAATGCTGTCGAAAGAAAGAGACGATTGGGCTTTGCCTGAAATCGACACTCCAAGGTCACGATGATGGATCAGGTGGGAAGAGCGAAGCGTCAATTAGGCCGTTACGAGAATTGAGTCGGGCCATGAGGTGAAACCGGTGGATTGTAGTATGCTCAAAGACAGGTGTGGTAGGAGGGCCACATTCGAATCCTGATTTACCAGGTACCGAACCCTAACACGTCCCCCCATCCGAGCCTTTCTATTATCCTAACACTAAGCTCTTTCTACCCGATAAACTACTAGTACTCCGTTTATGCAGCGAGCACCGATCAAGCCACATAGCTGAA
This sequence comes from Sphaerobolus stellatus SS14, assembly GCA_000827215.1. Taxonomy (NCBI): domain Eukaryota; kingdom Fungi; phylum Basidiomycota; class Agaricomycetes; order Geastrales; family Sphaerobolaceae; genus Sphaerobolus; species Sphaerobolus stellatus. The sequence continues at coordinate 182,880 of KN837210.1, read as the reverse complement.
GAGGAAGGCTCATCCCGGCCAGCTTGCAGTTCGGCTTGGTCGTTCCATGCATGGTGCTGCACCGGACTGCCCTGGACCCTGTGTTCCTGCGCTGCTGGGAGCATGTGCTTCTTCGTCGACTGTATCAGTATCTAGTGACAAATATTGACCCGGTGGCGCCGCTGCTGGTTTGGTTAGCCCCATGCTGCTCTGTACCTAAGACAGAGCCCAACGGCACCACCCGGGTAGGGCGGATGTTCAGATGTTGAAAACAGGTTTCACCGGTGTTGTGATCGGTCATTGGGTGTTGATCAACGTTATAGTATAGTAGAGTAGAATAGATTAGATTAGAGAAAGAATAGAATCAAGTAATGAAGGAATGATTATTAGGAATTGTGTGATACGGTGTTGTACTTGTCGGTAGTTGAAAATTCGAAAACCGTTCTGAGCGCTTTCGCTTGTCATTCGTCTGGACGCCTGCTGCCGGCTGAGTCCCCAGCACGCTTAGGTTCAGCCGGCACCTCGGCTAATTTCAATTCAAACAAAATGTGCCGGCACAGCTTATGCGGAATCACATAAGAACTACCCGCTGAAAAAACACAATTCCACTGAAATGATATCCAACCTGTCTGCTACAATTATACTAGATTCTCATCTCCTTATTCCCAGCCTGCAGGACAGTAAGTCCGTTTTTTCTGACTCCTTCAACACAATATTGTTGACAATACTTTATTATACAGTATTCTTCACAAAATGCTCTTATGTGTCGGCATTGGCATTCCTCGTCTTTGACTGCAGTTGAGCAACTTACTCACAGCGTATTATCTGGTCTAATACTGATGCGCGTTCTTAGTTCTCATGTTTCCACAAGAGGTAGGGGAGCTTCGTCTATTATTTACCCTACACGAAATATCAGCATTTCTATTAGGTTGAATATATCTGGAAAGGAGATTGGGGATTTGGAAGAATACTTTATATAGCGGTATAGTAACATGTTCATTCCCATCTCTTCCTGACTATAAAACTCCCGCAGATACGCTGTGTTGGTCTTAGTACCCTCATTCTCTTCAACATAGGTCAGCAATGGTGCGATCAATGTCAGACAGAAATTTACTCAGTAATATCTCTTTAAAAGTCCTTTTCAGTATAGTTTCAACCCAGGTACGAGGAAACCTTTTCCCTCTTTGTTTTATAGGCTTATAAAGGTTCCGAATGATCTACCATATTCCGCTAACAGTTGTATGTGACTTCGAAAGCCTTTTTTGTTCTCGACGCTTCTGACCAGGATTGATCATATAGCTGCGTTACCTATCTGTACATCACTGAGATACTGTAAGCTTCCCTTTTCGCATTACTTGAAAAACTCCTGAAGCAGTATTAGTTTGGTCACAATGGGTACTCTCGCCGAAGGTCAGCCATTCAGAGGATCTGGTCTAATAGTGATATACAATACTGATTCTGAGTGTAGTCTCCTTGATTCCAAGGGTGAGTTTTTAACTTGAGTATTTCTAAAAAGGAGAGTTGAAATTAATTTCGCACATCCCTTCCCTAGCTATATGCCGTCTATGAGCGTAATAAATACGTCTTAGCGTTTGCGATCTTTTGTTGTTTCGCTGGAGATACAGGAGTCCTCATACTTAGCTTTATCCAAGGTCCTATGGGTGAGATTAATCTTTCAATACCAGTCGCATGCGCACATATTTGCTTATGCAATTACGGGTCCGCAGGACTTGCTCTGCCCCCGACTCTAGACATTTCCGATTGCTACGCAGTGGATGTACCCGAAGATTTGAAGTTTGCACCAGTGCCCGGCCTGATAGGAGAATTAATGCTGTTCTTGCTTATGGTGTATAAGGCGTGGACTGTATACAGATCTAGAAGCGGAAGTCCAATACTATTCAAAATTCTAGTCCGTGATAGGTAAATGATGTTACTTCTCGTTGCCATCTATATTGGACTGACTCGCTGTATCTTATAATTACTTAGCATTCTTTACTTTTCATGGTAAGGGCTTTCTTCAACTCGTCCTCCATTATCGTTTGTAATGGGACGCAGTATTATGTGCACGCACGTTATCAACATAGTGATATGGAACGTAGCGCGTTCGAGTCTTGCATTCGTCGGGGTTAGGTATGTTCTTCACTAATAGTAGTAGATACAGCTGACACCAAATTTTAGCTGGCTTGAAGCAATTCCATGCTGCATAGGAACCAGATTGCTTATGAATATTCGGACGGAAAGCGCAGCTTTCAGTCCGGAGGCGGAAACATTTCTTACGTTTGCACAGGCAGGGAGGGAGGGAGGGAGGGAGGAAAATGTGTGATATGGGTCCCAACGCGGAACAACACATTCTGAGTCTGTGATTCACGGTTGAAGCCTCGATAGTATCCTGCCGGACATTTCTTGTACAGTCGGCCTTCCGAGATTTTTTCTCCCTTGTAAAGTTTTTAGGAAGACTCTCAAAGGTAGTGGACTCGGAGGAAATTGCGAGACGGTCGATTAAACAGTGATAGGCGTGGAGCCGCGTTGTGTGATGAGAACCTAAACATTGAAAAAAAAAAGAAAATGGAGGAGACATTAATGTTAATGAGCGAACATCCTGGAGATAATTCCGAGTAGGCCCTTTGCTGTGTAATACTGCGAAGAGGATGGCAAGATAGTACGACAGGTCAAGCCTAGCCAATTGCTACTGGATCCGGATCGGCTGTCTATCATAATTATAACATTCCATGAAGGACATAGGAAATGAATCGCTAGACACCCAACGAGGGGGCAGAAGGAGAAAAGGTGAGCTCGTGGCACGCAGCGAAGGTCATTTTATGGTGATTTTTGGCTCTATACTCTGAACTTGTCAGCATCGAAAAATAATGAGAACATATAGAGGCGTACATGGCTTCTTGCCATCTTCGTAATACCTCCTGAACCGAAGCCCGGTTCATCAGGCAGGTACCCCGTCTGCTTCCAGCATTTTTCTCCTCGCTATTCCCCCCAATGTTTTAACAAGATCATTCATAGCTCCTATTCCAGCTACAATGAGAGCTCGTGCTATAAGATCAACCGTTCAGTGTCCGCTGTTTGTCGCTGCATGGGATAATATCGACTATGTTGAACATACTTGGAACCTGTTGCATTCGACGAGGCCATATTAGAGGTATATAAGAATCTCATATAACATGTCAGCATACTAGAACGAGTTTTATCAAATCTCTAGACACTTACGAAGGTAGGATAAACACCAACATAGCAAGCATCCGTACCGCATCACAGCTCGAGACTCGAGGAAAACAGTGAGACAATTAGCAAGCGCCTCAGGAGCAATAAGAAGTTAGAGATCCAAGCATAACGAACAACAGGTAAAAGGGAGGGAGCAAAAACTGGGGTAAATACATCGCTAGCATCAAGAATATTGATACCCAATATTCAGGATCACGCGAACAACAGGATATGGTACCTTTGTACCTCTTAATCGCTAAATATACATTAAGAAAAGCTAGCGAGGATGTACACCATATGGATGCTTTAATAATAAACCACTGAACAACCAAAAAGACGACGCCAGATCTTCTAAGGAAGTGTAAACCGTACTAATAGAGTGGCTTATACTCAGACCATACTAGATTGACCCAAGGAATAGTATATGTAGAGAATAAGAATGAGGAGCAGGGTCTTATCGTTGGTGAAGCTTCGTTTGAATTTATTCAGATAAACTTCAAGCATCCTGTTGGATTTAATGCAGAGTATATTAGGTGGTTTTATCAGAGTCAAAACATTCCGTTCTGGGACGAATTTGCCACCAATCCCGGATCGATAATTCCAATAGGGATAAATTGAATTGATTTTGAGTGGAGTAAAATATAATATTACAATTGCTCTGTAGCGAGGAGAAAGATCAATCGACGGGTGAGCGTGATACACACCGGTACCCTGATGCCGGCTATTGAAAGGAATGTAATCTAAATTGCACGAAGTGATGAGAGTGAGCGAGTGAGACTGTGAAGTGGCGGGGACCCATAATATGTATCCGAAGGGATGATTTTTAACACCAAAGCATGGATGAGATGGCCGAGTTGGTCAAAGGCGGTGTGCTATCAAATCTCATCTCTTCCGGGGCGTGGGTTCAGATCCTACTCTCGTCATAAGCCTTTGTCGGGCAAGAGCGATATAATATACATTGGAAACGGGGTTATATTACTCCCTTTGGGGTAGGCTTTCGTCGGCAAAACTCTGCAGCTTCTCTATCACATTCTGAAGTTAGGAGTTTCCTCAAGAATTTATGCACCGAACTATATGCCTGTGTTCGAACGTTTCTCCTAACTCGTGGAAGACAATTGCAGTGTAAAAGGACACAGTTTAAACCAGACAGTGACTAGAAATCAGCTTCGTTGGGAGAATGGACAAAGACAAAATTGCATCTAACTTTTTTTTATCTTATTACGACGACGAGCAAAATACGGAGGTTTGGGATAACCGTCAGAAGTAATAGTTAATAGGAGGTCGCTGCAGCTTTGACGGTGTATCAACTCGAATCCTAAGAGGAAGATATAGAGCGTCGTACAGGGAACTAAACAGAGAAGCTCCTCGTCGTCTATATAGCTTTGAATCCTGTTAGGTTTGGTATGCGGGCAATATTTATATTATCAGGGTCTAAAAAATGCATTCTGATCGACAGTAGCCGCAAACGCATCAGGGCCCAAATCCAACAGGATGAAATAGAATTATTGAGCTTTAGATTCGGAAAATGGATGGTTCTGGTGAATGAGCCCTTTCTGTTCACGAACTATTTGGTACACCTTGCGGTATTTGGACGAGACTTAAACGCACAAGGGAGTTCGGAAGATATCAAGACTCGTCGACGTACTAGACCCTACTATAGCGAGACACCGATATTGGTGACGAAAAAGAAATAATTGCCACACATAACAAGTAAATGATATTATTCGCATGAATAGTGATAGGTGAATGAAATACGAAAGATGAGAGTGGATGGTTACTCGGAGCTATATAAGGACACAATACTTGACGATGTTTGGCAGCGCGGGCGTCAGTGACTGTGGGATGCGTCATTCATGTTCCCCGGACATGTGCAACGTTATCGGCCAAGGCTATCCAGTATCGCGCCACTAGGGTCCTCTCTTATCTTATTACCACATCCTAATTCCACGGTAGCCTTCAATGACAACCAGTACGTCCTCCACAAACCAGTATTTGACTCGCTCTAACGCCTCTATTAGACTCTTTATCGAACAGCATGAGCCCACGTCTCTTGCACAGAAACTGCCAGTGCCACCTTCTGGATGTTCCACACATGGTCACGGTCACTAATACACTGTATAATCCTAGACAAAGGCGAAGGATTTAAAGGAAACCCGTGTGAAAATGAGAGCTTCAGCTTGTCGTCGTTTACGAGGTTGCTCGAGAATTCCCAACATCCCGAATCCTGTTGAAACTAAGTACCGACCGCCGGATGTATGGTGGTATTCTCACCATCGAATCTGAAGGTTTTAGAGGAGCCACCAATTGGTTACTAGTATGGGTGTAATTCCAACAGGAAGTAATTGAGGAGGCAAGCTTCAGGACTAAATAAACAGAATTATTGAGCTTTAAATTTCAGAGACAATCAGATGGCCTTGGGTAATGTTAAGCGAAAGTCTTGATCGATTGATTCCTAGCCCACGAAAATTATTTCTGATAACAAGTTAAGGCCGGAAAGAAGAATGAGAGTGAGACATCACTGAGACCTCATCGCTCATTCTATTCCTCCCGAAAACCCTACTAGTATGTTTTCTGATATAATATGTTCTCCATTGATGGAATTAAGTGCGAGTCATTCAGCGATGTGTAGCTAAATCAGAATGAATCATGGAATACGATGGGACTCCCATTCTAATCCATTACTCATATTTCCTGTTTGGACTATTCCGATGGTCAGAATAGCGCTTCAAGGATGAGTTGTTATATCCCCTGGCCGGATATATCAATATTTACATTACAGACCGGGAATGTTGTCAATAGGTCTAAAAATGTCGGTGTGAGTTGAAACTCTCCATCAGGGGATAAGAATAACTCTTGTGCATTTAATTATGATGCGAAGCAAAGACTATGAAACTCAGAATTTGATCAACGATGAGGTGTGAATCGTCAAAAAATACCGCTTCGCCCGGTCGAAAAAACTCTTTACGTTGAAATTGTCATGGGGAAATTGATCACAGCACTTTGCAGTACGCAAGGCGCGCTCTGTTACTGCCGGAAAAATTCCAGAACATCGATACTTACCTAATCAGGAAGTGTGACAGCACCAGGTTGGGAATCTGGTCTATTACATTGTTTGTGAGGGCAGGATATAGTGTGGAGTGCTCTAATATTAGTATCAGTATCCAGGATTTTCCGGCGGTAACAGAGCGCGCCTTGCGTACTGCAAAGCGCTGTAATACCCCGGGGAATAACCCATAACCCAACGAATCAGATCCCAGACGATGCGCGGCATTATTACAATTCTTAGTAGTCGTTAAGATGAGCGTTTAAAGTGAGAAGTGAATGTTCCAAAACCATGTCATCTCGAGGGTGGCACAGTAGCTTGGTGGCGTTTCAACAGTGCTGGTGAAGAAGCCCCAAGCTACTTGCAGCCTGAGGAGCATGGTTTTGGAATGTGGGAGATTCGAATCATTATAAATCCAGAAGTGATTTGTGTAGCCGTAGCACGGAGCGTAGAACGTTGCTACAATCTTGGGAAGCATACATCGCTAGCATCTTCCGTGTAAAAAGAACTTGGTATCAATGACCACAAGAACGATGAAGAATGTAACATTTCTACAGAATAATCACTGAAAATAAGTCTAAAATAAGCTATCCATGATTTACCCCCATTGGTGTTTTAGAGCAATCAGGAAGACGCGGTTAAATCTTTTAAACGTGTGAATCCGTACTGGTAGAGTGCCTTACTAAGAAGATTTAACCTAAGAACAGCATATGTGCAGAGTATAAATGAGGCGCAGGGTTTCGTCGTGTGTGAACTACGTGTGGATTTATTTAGATATAGTTCTTGCATCCTGTTGAAAAGGGAGAAGGGTCTAGGGGACTTTATCACAGTCAAAAAATTATGTTCCGAGGCGAATTGCTCACCAATCCCGGACCATAAATCCAACAGGGTGAGAGCGAACTTAGAGGCAAGTCAAGAACGAAATATTGCAATTGAGCTTTGTGGCGAGGAGTTAGGAGACCAGTCGGCGAGTTAGGGTGAATAACGCTCCCACATATTCGCTCTTCGCAGAAAGGGTAATTCAAACTGCGCGAAGTGCGGGGGAATGAATGAGTGAGACTTGTAGAGTAAGGAGGTCCCATGATATGTCCCCGAAGACATGTGACTCTACGTTTGTAAAACCTCGAAGGCATGGCCGAGATGGCCGAGATGGCCGAGATGGTCTAATGCGTGAGATTAGGGTGGTTTACTGTAAATCTCATCTCTTCGGGGAGTGGGTTCAAACCCCTCTCTCGTCATAAGCTTTTGTCGGGGAAAGATCGATTGAGATATGTAAGAAAGGGGTTTTATATCTGCACCAGTAAATACACTACGACTTTAATCTCACAAGATTTTTAGTTAGCTTTCCCTGATGAATTGCGAAGCATCTCGAGGAGTAAGCTCAGAGTTTTATGCCCTTGGATTCAAATGTTTTTGCTAACTTGCGGAAGATAATAATGGTGTAAAGGACGACACAGTATAAATGAGACAGTAAGCAGATATCGGCTTCGTTTGGAGGATTGACAAAGACAAAGCTGCATCTGATTTTTTCCATATTACCACGAAGACAAGATGAATACTGTGCTTCGTCATGCTCATCAGAAGTAATAGTTAATAGAAGGCGACTGCAGCTTTGACGGTGCATCAACTCTAATTAATCTTAGTATGAAGATATAGAACGTCGTACAGGGAAGAACCAAGAAGCTCCTCGTCGTGCACGTATCTGAATTCTGTTAAGATTGGGATACGCAGCGAAGTTGCGATATTACCAGAGCCTCAAAAAGACCTTCTGACAGACAGTAAGTGGCCGCAAAATGAACTAGGGCCCGGATTAGACTAGAAATATTGACTTCCAGAGTCGAGAAATAGATTGTTCAGGTCCACGTGAAATTTATCCTGACGAAAACCTTGTACACATCGGAGGTGAACGTGCAAGGTTATTCGGAAGATAATGAGACTTGTTGACCAAGATCCTATCAGACCCTATGGCGAGACACCGATATTGTTGAATGAGAAAGAAGTGATTGCCATGCAAGTATAACGAGCAAATGATATTATTCCTATGGATAATCGAAAAAGGTAGATGAAATGCGAAGGATGAGAGTGGATGGCAGGTCGGAGTTATATAGAGACAGGATGCTTGGCGATGTTTGGTAGCGCGGGCGTCAGTGGGGATGAGTCACCCATGTTCCGTGCCACGTTATCAGCCAAGGCTATCCAGTATCGCGCCACGATGGTTCTCTCTTATCTCATTGTCACATCCTAGCCTCCTATGGTGACCTTCAATGACACCCAGTATGTCCTCCATAAACCAACATTCGCCTCGTCCTAACGCCTCTATTAGCCTCCTTATCGAGCAGCACGAAGTCGAACCCACGTCTCTTGCACAGCAGCTTCCCATCGAGATCATCCAGGAAATCCTCGACTTTGCTGCCTCATCGCGCACAACAGCCTGCGCTCTCCTCCTCGTCTCCAAGGCCGTCTTCGAATGGACCGTCCACCGGCTCTACCACACCGTCTCGCTCACGGACTGGCGCTGCAAGACGTTCTATACCGCGCTCGCATCCTCTTCCTGGCGCGGGTCGGTCTATCGCCGCGCGGTACAGCATCTCTGGCTGCAGGAGAGCTCGTTCTCGCAGATGACGCACCATTTGACGCACGTACGACACCTCGCGATCCAAACGTTCCGCGATAAGGCCGCGATCCAATCTGCGTGCGTTAGCGACGACTTTACGCATCTGATGGCGTTTGATGGGCCGATGGAAGAGCATGGGACGTACCTTCCGCGGCGGATACCCATGAAGTTGACGGGCGTGACGCATCTTGCTGTGTCGATCCAGGAGCTGCCGTTCCTTGCGAATGTTACGTCTCAGGCGTTCCCGAGTCTGACGCATCTTATGGTGTGCGTTGTGATGGATTGCGATGGATTTGATTTGATGGTTACGCTGCAGTTTCTGGAGAACTTGCATGGGTTTAGGCAGTTGGAGGTCGTTGGTGCGAGGCCGTTTATTTGGGATGCGAGTATTGGGCGGTTTATGGATGTGAAGACGGATTTGGAGACTATGATGGACTTTTTGGGGTTCATTGGGAAGGTGCATCCGAGTTTGGTCGTGCTGGGCGGTGAGAGTGTGGATAAGGGGCAATGGGAGGCGTGGTGTAATGGCGAGGAAAGCATGTGGGCGAGGGCGGAGAGATTGGTAAGTCGAATTTTGGAACTATGTGATATCGGTGCTCATTAAGCGATAGTTGATAGGGAATGTAAAGCGTATTACGAATGTGTAAGGCAATGTAAACTATACTGTGTAAAACAATTTTGGGTTTATCCTGTGGAAACTGTGACTTGACGACAAGATTTGCAAGATTATCGTCTCGTACCACCGCACTTCTCTTCCTTTCCTTTCCTGGATCTGCATCGGCACTGATCGCAAGAATTAACAGCTTGACGATGGCATATGAGGTATGACTATACTATCATATCTCAATTATGATAATGTTCCTCATTTGGATATTTCTTTTTTGGGTCCTTTTCACCACTCCGAAGCATATGAACGTCATTCACTATTGTAATGACGACCTTTGCTGCTGACGTGATATCTACACATTTTCGATGCATTTGAACTTATAGAATATAGATGGATGAAACGTAAAAACCACGCTTTAGCACACCTTCGGATTCTGTTCAGAGGTGGCCAAACCGACGGAATGATACTGACTTGCCTCTTCTTCTCAGATGTATCGTCCATTTTCGAAGGAGTGTCTCGAACCTCGATGTGTTCACTGTTCAAAGTTTCCTTGGAGTTATGGTCTTCGACGGACGCGCACGATATTCTGTTCCCTCAGAGATCGAGTTGTGGGGGAGGGTTATAGTCCATGTCGTTCATGGGAGTTTTGTAATTTGTTGATGTCGAGTACGTGAAATCCTATGCGAAACATCGAGTAACGCTGATTGTCTTTTTCTTTCCTTTCGTTAGTGATTCGAAGCTTTGCACGCTCAGAATATCCCGAACCCCCAATCACATCCTCAACATCCCCCGCCAAGCCCGCGCAAGAAGACTCTGAGGAGTTAGCCTTTATGTTGCGTGTGATACATTCTTTCTTATGCTTAAGGTGAATACATACTTACTAGAAACAAGTAATAATCACCAAAAAATGATGACATATAGCCACAAAGGGTGCAGCCGAGGTTGAACTCAGGGCCCCACGATTTGCAATCGTGCGCTCTACCACTGAGCTACTGCGCCCTACTCCATTCATGGTTCTGCCGTCTCCCTATCCTTCCCGAATCCGCACTCGGGAAAGGCATTTTCTTCTTCTTCTATGTAACTGATAACCACGTTTCGTCTTGTAAGAGCACGCAGGAATCTCAATTTGCGTTCTTTCATCCATGTTCTTACATCCAAGTCGGCTGAGAAAGAAAGCGTTGCTTTTATTTGACTCGTTAGCGAAGCGTTGCTCCTATTGGACCCGTTAGTGAACCTTCGAGTTTATCAGATAAGGATTCTATTTTCGTGATGTATGGTGAATAAGGTTTCGCCTGGTGTGTCTCCTGATTTGTCTTCTATTGTTTATCAGATAAGGATTATATTCTTGTGGCGTTTGGTGAATAAGGTTTCGCCTGGTGTCTCTCCTGATTTGCCTTCTATTGTTTATCAGATAAGGATTATATTTTTGTGACGTGTGGTGAATAAGGTTTCGCCTGGTGTATCTCGTGATTTGTCTTCTATCCATCTCCTCGAAGCCTCACGATGTTGATATATTAAGTTCAAGGGATTTGCCTTATCCAACTTCTCGAAGGACCCCGTATTGATGTATTAATTTCAAGGGGTTTGTCTCGCCCACCGACTCAGAGTGTCTTTTTAGACAGGTTTGAGTAATCAATTCATATCTCCTGTAGCCGTTCAGGTGTCCGCTGTTAGGAAGATATATGCTATTAGAGCGTTTGCGCAGACGCCACAACGCACCTCGTGGCTTTACGACGTTGCGCTATTTTACGCAATGATTGGCTATGTGGCTGTGGAGCCAGAGCCGTGGCACCACTTGAAGCACCACTTTAGTCGTTCTGTGGCTTCTGCCAAGGGAAACCACTCCTTCCAAGTCAGGAAGGAGTCACAGCGCAACCACAGGGAAAGCCACAGCAGCGCAACGTCGCGAAGCCACGAGGTGGCGCTGTGGCTTCTGCGCAAACTCTCTATTGATAAATACACTTTCGATGTCCTACCAACGCGTGGATCTAACTTCTCTATTTTATTCAGAGCCTTGAAGAAACCCACGACGTTGATAGAAGTGTTTCAGCTACCCTCATGGCCCCGGACTCACAGGCTGTAACGTATCGAAAACCCAGTGCTCTAAAAGCAGTATTAGAGAGTTTGTGCAAAAAGCCACAACCTGTGGCTCCACCGTGGCTAATCCAGCCCTCCTATTGGTCAGTTTGAGCCACAGGTGGCGCTGTGGCTTTTGCACAAACTCTCTATTATTGCTTGTTCGGTGTTATGGTGAGAGATACTTCCAGCCAAGATGTGAAACGTCCTTAATAATACTTGTTTGACTTTTCCGTTTAGGTGTATCGAAAGTTCGACTTTGGTACTCAGGCCTCAAAGACGAGACTTTGAGCAGTCGTTCAATTAAATCGCACTTGTCACATTCACATGCCCAGTTGTTAATTTCTTAGCAAGCCTGTGCAACGTGCTTAGGGGCATTCCCAGAACCTTTCGGTAGTTATCCATTCAAGGTCAAACGGAGGGAATAAAATGCCTCTTCTTTCCAAGTGTATCATTTCTTCAATCTAAGGGGTAAACACGGGTTGCTTGGCAAAAGGACGAATGAATCTTAATTTGCGTTCTTTTAACCAGGTCCTTACAACGGCTGAAAAAGAAAGCTTTGCTCCTCTTAGCCTCCGACTCGGCTGTAAATGTTTCACGAAACCCGTGCTTAGACAAGAATCTATTCTACACGTCCTTCTGTCGGTTATTTTTTTTCGAATGTTTCCTGGGAAACATTCTCATTTCTGGTATCAGGCATGAATTATATTCCCATGACAGTGGTAAAGTCTAAATGTATTTTCATAGCCTTCGCAGCCCAGCCAACGTCTGTCTCTTGATTTGTTTTTATCCAACTCCTTGAAGAACCTTCACACTGTTGATAAGGAAGGAGTGTCCTGAAATGATGTGTTTTGGTACGCCTTTGGAAGTTACACTCTTCGAAAGAAATGAAGCCCGATCTTCTGCTATAGACCATGTTTCATTTTATTCAAGTCTAGTTTCAAGAGAGTTTCGCACGTTGTTGAGCCGTCGAGGACGTGAAATCCCATGCGAAAAATATCGAATAGCGCTGATCTTCTCTATCCCCCCTAGCGACCAGAAGCTTTGTACACTCAGGGATGTTCTGAAGTCCCAATCGCATATTCAAATACCCTCGAGGAGCCGGTGCAAGAAGACTCTGAGGGGTTACCCTTTAGGTTGCTTCTGACATATCCTTTCTTATGCTTAAGGTGAATACATCAAATAATAATTACCAAATAGAAGACGATGACTTGAAACCAAAATGTCAAAAGGTGCAATTGAGGTTTGAACTCGGGAACCACAAGATAATCGATTTGCAATCATATGCTCTATCACTGAACCATTATGCCGCGTGTTCCTTCCATTTTGTGGTTCTCGTGTTTCCCTATCCTTCCCGCATCCGCCATTGGGAAGGGATGCCTTTTCTTCTTTTTCTGTGTAACTGGTAAATATGTTTCGCCTTGTTCTTGTAAGAATCTTGACTTGCGTCCTTTCATCTAGGTCTTTGCATCGGAGTCGGCTGAGAAAGAAAGTGTTGCTTTTATTTGGCTCGCTAGCGAGGCGCTGCTTCTATTGGGTTCGCTAGTGAGAGTTCTCGTTTATTAGATAAGGATACTTAGGGAACCTTCGCATTTATGAGATTAGGATTATGGTCTATGGCCTTGGTCAATACGTTTTTGCAGCTGTAATCCTGCCGGATTACTTACACACATATTAGGACCCGCTTCGATGACATAATGCTAGACGCGCCATAGCATTTTCTCGACTAGAGGCCTCGTGGAGGCAGAACCCTTGCGTTCTTGATAAGATGTTTGATTGTGACTCAGACCTTTTATTTTTAAGAAATTTATTTATTTATTAAATATAATAGTAATATGTTATAAAAGCCCATTCTCAAATAAAACTTTTGT
>KN837210.1:100645-168824 GCA_000827215.1 Sphaerobolus stellatus SS14 | reverse complement strand
TATGTTATAAAAGCCCATTCTCAAATAAAACTTTTGTTTGTTTGTCCATTACATTTAATCGTTGCATAAATGAAATTAATTCTTCGTCAGGTGGTGTTGTACAGAGAGAATCATCAAAGTCTTGTAAAAACCGTATAGTGTTGCGACTTGTGCTTCTTGAAACTGCGATGTATGCATTGTAATGAGATAAATTCCAGTGTGGCGGTTTAGCCAAATCTACTAAAACCGGGGAAAGAGTTTGAGCTTGTGACTTAATCTGTGAATGCATATGCTCGTTGTCTGCAGTTTACCGTTTGTTTTCACCCGTATTCATCAATTATCTCAATTCCAATTTCCAGTGTTGACACTGGAATAATGCGTTATAGGCAAGTTACGACCTCAAAAAGCTTAATGTATTGGCTGAAGCAGCCGTTAGATCGCACGAACTGGTATTAATGGGCTCCGACTCTGTGGATAGGCTATGCTCACATTAAGGCTAAGTAAGTACCCGTTCTAGCTTCTCGGTACTTTTTATGTACCTCCCCGTGTGACGTCACAGCTTCCCTACATTCGATGTTACTCGTTCACTTACGCTCGCCACTCCCACCCATTCGCTCCGTTTTCTCCAAATCATTCTCTGTTCTGTCCATACGCCGTCCATCCTAAAAATGGGTCCCAAACTGACTGATGGAGAATAAAAAGCTGTGGTTTGGTAACGACACGAGTTACATCGGAGTGTAGGATTTAGGGAAGGTGAAGGTGAAGAAGGATTATAACGAAGGGAATAAAGAGCAGTAGCAATGAATGTAGATTATTTTGTATCTTTATCTTCAAATCAATTATAACACATTGAGACGTTGCTTCATGGAGGTTTTAGATGAATATGCAGTTGAAATCCTTGCGATATATCACACCATGTGAGAAATAACCCAATAATGATGGGAAGACACTTCTTAGACGGGGAAGTGGAGAGGCAATTTGGGCAAGCAAGTATTTAACCTATAGGTATAATCGTTAGGAGCATATTCATTTTTAACAGGTTCCAAAGGGTTCCACGTTATGCATAAACTGTACTAATGACGAACAAACTAATGAGTGTTAAACCTACGTTGAGCATGAGTTTCAAGGTCTATTAGAGGGTCCAAGACAGAAAAAGAAAGGAAAAATGTGAATAAGCACCCGTTTGTATAGCCGGGTGGTTGAAGATAGTGAATGGCTGCAAGAGCCAGTCATCTGATATTTATTATTTGTATTTTTAACTTCAAAGCATACTTATATCGCACTATGTTCTCTTGTTTATCTTGTTTCTTTACTTATTTCTTTTTTTAAAAGGAATCACCATAAATATCGCACAAGTACATATGGACCTACGCCCATACATACAAATAGACGTGAGAGACGCCCATGTTTGAAAGGGAGTGGAAAGAGCCCTGCTAACGCAAGGGGATATCGTTTTACTCTTACCGTCACCGTCATGTAATACTAAACGTTCTCGAGATATATACGCTGGTCTTGTCAACTACTGGATCGACACTCAGCGAGGCTGCATTAGGCAGCAGCCTTTCAGCCGCCCTTGCCAGGTGTGCCCATGCTTAGAGACATTTCCAGAAATTTTCGCCAGCTATCCATTCAATGAATAATGCCAACTTGGGTCTTCTGCTTGAGTGTATTATTTCTTCAATATAACAGTAAATACGTTATGCTCCGCAAAAGAATGAATGAATCTTGATTTGCGTTTTTCTATTCAGGTTCTCACATCTGAGAAAGAAAGCTTTGGAGTGCTCTTGACCTCCGACTTGGCTGTAAATGTTTCTAGAGATCCGTGGTTAGAGAAGAATATATTCCAACTCCTTCTGTCGGCTATATTTCGCGTATTCCTAGGGAACTTTCTCGTTTTAACGTATCAGGAAGGACTTATATGTATATGATGTTGGTACATACGTTTTCGCGTCCTGCCAAGGCGATTTATCTTCTTTTATTTATCTACTCGAAGCCTCACGATGTTGATGATTTATTTTCAAGGGATTTGCCTTGGCCGCCGACTCGGAGATTTTGTGCAAAAAGCCACAGCGCCACCTGTGGCTCCACCGTGGCTAATCCAGCCCTCCTATTGGTCAGTTTGAGCCACAGGTGGCGCACAAATTCTCTATTTCCTGTCGTCGTTCGGGTATCCGCGGTTAGGAAGAGGTTATATTTCCATCCGATTGGTAAATAGGTTTTCGCTGTTCTGCCAACGTCTGGATCTTACTTACCTCTTATTTGTTCAGTTCCAGATTCGCAGGGAAGCCCAACAATCTAATATTTCTTGTTCGGTGCTACGGTGAGATGCTTTCCAACGCGATGGGAATGTCCTTAATAATGCTGGTTTTGCTTTTCTCATTAGGTGTGCCAGGATTTGACGGATCTCTTTGTTGAAACTGACGAGGCTTTCGAAATTGCAGTCGTTTAATTAAATCGGACCTGTCATAATTTGCTAGGGTCGATGCTGATTACGATGTTTATCTTGAATATCCACGCGAGCAGTTCCTATCAATTTTTTTTGGAAAGCCCGTGCTTAGAGGTATTTCCAGAAGTATTTTGCCAATTATTCACAAAATTGTCTGTATTTTAATTAGCCTTCTTATCCAGGTCCTTCGCTGTCAACGTTTATGACTTTCAAGGACTTTTCTATGGTCACCGAGTCGGAGGTTTGTTTCTCTGGATGTTTTTGGCCGGTGATCCACGTATATTTTCTTCATTATTCCTCCGGAAGCCTTCTTGTATCCGATATCAGGAAGGGATTGTATCTCCATACCACTGGTACTCACACTTCATCTGCTTCCCCGAACGTCTGGCGCTGAATTTGCTCTTTATCCAGCTTCCCCTTTCGGGCTGAAACAATTTTTTGCTGTCCTTATTTCTCACAAAGATTGCAATGTCTCTCCGACTCTGACGATGTAGCGTTTATCTTTTGTTTGGTGCTGCAATCATAAAACCATTATTCTTCTTTGTCTGGTGCCATGATGCGTTAAGCTTTCCAGCCCGATAAGAAATTTACTTATTAATACTTGCTTGGCTTTCTCTCTAGATTTTTAGTGATGTCGAAGTTTTCTCGGATCATTTTGGGCAGATTCAGAGACGCTTTGGCAAATTGAATAGTCTTGGAAGGTCATACAGTTAAATGCGGCATATTGACGTACTTATGACATGCTTACGACGGGGGAGTCTCACAATGAAATATCCTGAATATCATGAAGAGATCCTCCTAATTTCCTTAGGACAACTCGTACGTAGAGAAGATGTTTCAAGACGTTCTCCGCTAGTTATGCATTTATTTCCTGTATTGTCACCTTAACCTTCTGGTATCCCGCAATCCGGAAAGAATTTTATTTTCATCGTAAACACGTTCTCTCTGATGCTCCGAATGTTTGAATCTTAATTCGCCTTCTTTTTATCTATGCCTTTATATCGGCTCGCGATATTCGACAAAGGGGGGGAAAGATATACCGCCCTTGGCCTCCGACTCGGCGAGTGCAGCGTCTATCTCTTGAGCAGAGACCCTACCAGTGCAGTCGCTAACGTTGATATTCCCTGTTCGATGATATGGTGATTTTTGCTCTTTTTTGTCTGGTCTACATGTTATATTGATCATGGCGTGGTTGTTATGGAAGGAGTTACCTCGATTAATGGTTATCCAAAACTTTTTTGCAGTTTCGATATGTTTCAAAGACCATCTTTCCGAGTCGGTTCACTTCTGCGAACATTTGATGCAATGGCGTATATTTGGACTTTACTATGCCTCCAAACGTGAAATACGCCTATCCACCTATCCTTCTGGATTTCTTAGCCAAGAGAAGTAAATGCCGATGATCATCTGGAAAGAAGTTGGTTCTATTCTTCAACCTTTGACCTCCATGCTTGCTATACCTTCTGTCGGCGTCTCTATTTGATTGGCGATCTTCCAACCCACATGATTTAGTCTGTTAAAGTTTTTGACTTTGATCCTGTATTTATATGTAGAATCCGGTTAGCTTCCTTCTGCCTTACTTCTTCGACCGTTGATCAGAATGGTGGCAAATTCAATGCTTCCAAGTAATGGACTTCCAGGCCCGTTTAATCCTTTTGCCCAGTTTTTTACTGTTGCTGTGCTGATAAATGCAAATACATGCCTGGATCGCTGAGGCCTAGACCATTCCCCGCTGATCGACCGATTTTGTGCATAAGTTAAGGACTATACTTGGCCATTCCCTGAGAGGAGGTGACGACGGTGGTGCGAAGGGCTAGATCTCTTTTACTCCCTTCTCGAGGCGTGACAACTAATATTGGAATTATATCTCAGTATTTGAATAAATATATGCAGCATTTGGATTCTGCGATATCTTCCTGGCAATCTTTCCACATCACTCTTCCTCTGTCTTGGCTAATTTCGGGGGTTAGCGACCTCGAGTCAAGATAAGAACAGACGACCTTTACTACCACAGAAGAACACTGTATGGAAGTCGTCCTGGACTGGCCCCGACTCGGTGAGCTTGTTTTAGAGCGCCAGTGCAATGATCTGATCTGATATCACTCAGCAAGTACTGGGATCTAATCAGATACAGGTGAGCCACATGATTCAATAGAAGTGTCTGGTTGGTTCCTGGCTTGTCTCCCCTTACATTCCGTTTTCTAAATTAATTCTAAAATATATTTATTTGTAGGCTGCCTTGAAAGCGCAGTACACAGTTTAGACTTGTTTCTCTGAGTGCTTCGAGTTAGTAACCAGGCATGCCAGGTTCAGCGAAGAATACCTCTTGGTATCACTTTACTAGGACATCTAGGCAGGGAGGTTATAAAAAGGGGAGATCATCAGCTTCGGACACCATCGCTTCTATGAACGCCAAGCCATTCCCATCCACTCTTCCGACTCGGAGCTTCTACAATAGGTGTTCCCTGCATACTATTGTATGTATGTGAATTATTGAGTTTATCGGACAGATCATCAACCTACGACTATATTCTGCGGTGCGGCCTCTATAAGCGAATCCACTGCATTACTCCGCGATGTTGAATCAAGGTCAACAGGGGCACTACCTATCAAGATTCGAACACAAAAATATTTTTCGTTCGTTCCTCCAAACAGCCTGAGGTAACAAACATCATTGTATGTGAGGTTGACCTCTCTAGTCTGAATATCAACGACAAGGTCCTTGGCAACTTGAAAATATTTCAAATATATTGGTGTAAAGCCTTGGATTAAATTTCGAAGATGTTGAAATTCGAAGGGACAGACTCGAACGCCGTATGAAGGCACATTTCAATTGCAGACCGCACAAATCATGCTCCGAGATCATCAAACAAAACGTGAAAGGAAAAATAACGTTTATCTTCATTCGAAACTATAAGTACATCGTGTAACTCGTATCTTTAGCGAACATTCAATTGACATCACGAGAGCCCAAATCATCTACTAACACGGGAATCAGGGATGATACCATGCTTTAAGAATCGAAGATGGCTCCATAGGCAGGGATACCCCGCGTTTCCATACCATAGACCACCCTGCGAGTCAGTTTGGGGTTGGAGATAATAAAGACAGCCTCGGCACCGGACTCTTGGACAAGTTGATATGTGAGCGCTACCATATCTGGCCTACCCAATGTTCGGGTATTCCAAACAACAGCGTCTGGATCCGCTTTGAGGACAGCGTTCATGATTTTAGCACCATATGTCTCCTCAGGATTAGGAGTCGACCAAAGGACACGACGAGGGGTGACGTCCGCGTATAGAAGCGAAAGGCAGGGACCGATCCCCGAACCAGTAGCAACAACAACGATATTCTTGAAGAGCCGCGAAGTGTAAAGGAGGCCATGAAGAGGATATCCACGAGTCCATAATTTCGTTGGAGGGTTCTTGATGGTACCTTTTGTCCAATCACCTGCATTGGATATAACGAGGGAGAACCCATTAATCTTGCCATTCTCGTCCTCATCAGGGATGGTAGCGAATGCATGCCACTCGGTAAGTGGGCGAGAGGACACTTTGAGACCGTACAAGGGTTGCATGGCGCGGAATTTGAAATGCAACCGGATAACATGGTCTGAGAGAATCTCTGGATAGACATCCCGACGACGGAGACGAGACCAGGATACGAAGGTGCAACTGGTTGAAACACAGAAAAACCAAAAGTTGGGAGACTTGATAAGGAAGATCCCCGTTTTGATCCCTGCGTCTTCTGCCATGGCTTTGGTAATCAGGATGTTATGCGTCCAGAAGATAATGAGAGCAATCCATCCTGCAAACCGATGGAAAGCCTCGAAATAATCATGGAATAGCACGCGGAATCGAGGGTGAGCCGCAATGACGATTGTAAGGAACATGACAATGATGACATAAGAGGTGATAAGGTTCATCAGTCTGACCCCCTTCCTTGGTTCTCGAATATATTCCTGTGTTGCTAGTGCCGTATACAGTATATGCCAAGCGACCGCCGCTACTCCACTGCCGCTATGAGCGCCGCCATAATGAAAGACCTTGGCCAACCTGCGACGGATCGCCAAGGGGAGCGAGTGGGGAACACAGGTGGCGATCTCGTAACACAGGTTGACAAAGTTCTCTTGCCGAAAAAGAATGCCAACCATAAGGTTTGCAGAGGCAGCATTAGCAACATCTGATATTGAAGGGGAGCCCTTTTGTTTTGCCACGAATGCTACGAAGGCAATCATATTTGCAGTGAAGATGACTGTGAAGATTTTCCTGTACGTCGTAAAGACAGTATCTGCAAGGAGTTAGCTTCTTGAATTAATTCGTCTGGTGGTGGACATACACTTCAGAAAACGTGTAAGACGGGATCCCAACTTCTCTGGAAGCAAATCGCGGTTTGGTTTCACCTCGACAGGCTTAGGTTTAAGCACCAGACTTGGCTCAGAAGAAGACGATGAGGTAGTGGTAAGAGCTTTAAAATATGTTAATATAGAGAAATGTAGAGATAGGGAGCCACATACTGTCAGCATCGTCCTTCGGGATGCTCTTCTCGAGGTCATCTGCCAAAGTTGGAGTTTGAGATTGAGTCATGTCGACGACCTGAGAGAAACAGATGTGTTTGTTATCCGCTGAAGAGCATATGGCTTTGACAATGCCTTTTTATAATAATCTGAGGCGTTTATCCTTATGCTCATATTCATTAATAGCGCATAATATCTTCTTGGACCTCATGGTGGGTAACTGTATGCGAAGTGGCGAACGGCGTTTAACCATGGCTGCTGATGGAATTCTCCTCCAAAGCGGAAAGAAGCCTAGATCCATCATATATCGAAGCTATTCCAAGGAAGCAGGTCTAATTCAGGACCAGATCATTGCGAACCGTAGCCAAGCAAAATTCAGTCCACCTGCTATGCCCTTCTTAAACGCCAATCTCTTCTTTGTAACTCACAAGAGTCGACGTGGGGGAAACCGAGACGGAGGGAGACCTTTGCTGCACGTATTATAGTTCCGTACGAATCTCTATCTTCCACGCGTTGGAACCCGGCAAGATCACTGCACGTAAAGGATATATACTTGGGCCCCAAATCTTTGGTATCTTCATAGATGAGAACATTGGATGCTCTAGGCTAGAGAAACCACCATATCATGCTCGTACATGTGGTTACATTCAAGCGACGTGTAATGACGGCTTGTGAAGACTAACCTTGATGTGCGATGGTGGTGCTAGGGTGTTTGGAGGTGAGTGCACTGGTAGCACCAGCGTAGATACAGAACGCGTGTCCACGCATAATACACAGGCATCTATCGAAAGTTCAAATCATAAGCTACTCAACAATCAGTCAGATGTGGTACATACAAACTGGCTATGCAGGAAGTGATGCGCCGCTCACATTCGAACAACGTATTGCTGGATGTCCAGATTGTATACAGAGCCTTTTGACCTTTCGATACCAACAACACACTCGTCGAAGTCGTAACAAATTTTGATGATATGATAGCGCGCAAGATAAGTATATGACCCTGCAAATCATTGACATTACGTGATGCGCGTTTCGGTCATCATCGAGGCCGTGGGAGCCATCGACATCAACCTGTAATAGCAGCCAGGCTAACTTGAAAATAGCCCGCAGCAGGAGCTCCATTATTCCGTATGTTTACCTATTATTATTATACAACATTGGTTACTCAAAATCAATGTCAGGAAACGTATAAGAGCTTACCGCTTGAGACGAGAATGTTCCAACAAAATCGGTACCAATAAACTTTCGAAGATATCGGACGACAACGGGTTTGCACGGAAGCGCAAACTAGGTGTGAAAACCTAATTCAGATGAAAAACGCGTTTATTTAGCACATCGAGTGAAAGAAAGTATACTAAATTATGACTTACTTAGTATCGCTGGCAGTGGCTATCTGCCCCTGCGGGCTTGGCAGGGTCCCTCGATACAGTTCGGTACCGACTACAAGGAGAGTTTTACTACTTTTAGTACGGTTTCGGTTTCGGTCATGGTCTTTTGTTCGTTACTTACTTGGGGTCAACCGTGGTCTTTTGATACAATATTTTGCTAAATTAGTTTCCTTTGTTACCTTTCCTTTGACGTCGGCTATAATTAACTCCAGTGCGAGGTCTATCGGAGTTTTAGATTTGAATGAAGAACTTTAACCACATGGGACAACCACGCCACGAAGAGAGGTATAGCGCGTTCTTTCGATATGTTATTTTTCGCGTGCCGGTGCTATCAGTGTACAGTGAGTAGAGGGTCCAGACGGGGTAATTTAGCGTGAGAATAATCATTCTATTTTATAATAATTTATCTCCATTTGCGTTATTTTTCTAACAATTCCCATGGGTTTTCCAGATTTTTCCAGCAATTTTCCTATTTTTAAAAACTGCAGGAAGTGACAGCGGGATGGTGAGCGGCAAGGGCACAGCGGACTGTGGGAAAGGGCGGTGCAGTGGCTGACCAGTAATGGTCACTATCAGCAATGATGAACCAGTCAATGCAATGGATGCATTTGATGTTTGATGGCGGTTGGGCGGAATTGTGGTTGATGGAGCAGAAGCGTGGGAATATTGGTATGTTTATTTTATTCTTCTAACAATTTATTTGATTTTCTGAGGATTTTCGTCAATTTCTGAGCAGTGAGCAGACCGTGGGAAACCGCGGACAGTGAGCAGCGATGAGCGGAGGGTCTTAGACGCTGTATAACACAGCCCCGCCCCCACACCTGAGTTACCCTCAAACTCAAATATATCGCAGGAGTCATGACTTCTCGGAAATATCGGGGGAGTTTATGACTTCTCGGGAATATCGGGGGAGTTTATGACTTCTCGGAAATATCGGGGGAGTTTATGACCGCTTTGAAGTATCGGGGGGTCTCGACACTTAAATGTAGGGGAGGTATATTTTTTGTGCAAACCGTACGCCATATTGTTCAGCTTTGACTCGGACCAAACGGATATCGAAGATCTGGTAGCTATCTATCTAAAGCTAAATTTCGGAAGATCGTCAACATCCGTCTTCAAAGCCTCCTACGGAGACAGCGGCCTCCCTTTGAACTAACACAGCGCGCTCCACCACAGGTAATTAAAAAGCACCGGATGTCTGGTTCACTCCTTCCTTTACCTAATACCAAGCCCACCTATTATGTATTCAAAGATTGTTCAATTCGGAACTGTCTAATATGAACAATTACTTTCGGCTTTTTCAAAATCCAACGGTACACATGGAACATGCTTCTCACTGTACGCGTGTACATTTCATCTGTGCAAATTGCGGAGATCAATGAACCTGACATGTATGTTATTTACACAACAAGCTTGCGCAGGCTGTATACAATGTCTATTATCAAGAGATTCCAATTATACACGGTGGGCCCCAAAACATCTTATAAAAGGCCTGACCCAAGGTCGTCAATGTTCAAGTTGAATCAACTCACTTACATTCTCATTCCTACCACCATACTGATATTCACCGCCAACATGGCAAATTCTCGGCGCTCTTATCCTTCTCTACTCTCGCTCTTTAGGTCATCGCTTTCCCTCAGTATCAGCCACTTGGGGGTCTCAGCGAAAGAGAGCTTGAGGATATTCTCCCTAGGCTCAATGTCGTGACACCACCACCACCCCCTGGTCCACCTAGCGATACATCCGTCAAATTGGTCAACGATGCGGCGCATCCATTTATGCCGCTCAGCGACGGCGATATGCGCGACCCATGTCCTGGAGTGAATACTCTAGCCTCTCATGGTGTAAGTAAAAAAATATGCATTTCTTCCTACTCTTACTGATCTCAATATTCAGTATCTTCATTGTAATGGGATTGTGACTCCCACACAAATCATCAATGCTGTTCAAGATGGTGCGCAGCGTTTAATATCATCAGTTTATTTTAACTAATCAATTTAAATCTCTCTAAAGGCTTCAACATGGATAACACTCTTGCAATAATTCTTACGTACGCCACGATGCTTGTCGACGGAAACCCACTCACCAATTTGATGAGTATTGGTGGGAAGAGTGCGTTGACTGGTCTGGACCCTCCCAAGCCTGCCATAATAGGTGGCTTGGATATCCATGCCGTCTTTGAAGGTATTTTTACACATGCATATTCATTATCCTTGATGCTCATGTTCTTTAGGTGATGCCAGCATGACCCGAGCCGATTTCTTCCTTGGCGATAACCACAGTTTCAACTAAACTTTGTTCAATCAGGTAAGCCAAGTGCAACTTCGTTTACGCCTTCTAACGATCCTATTTGTAGTTCTCTGCTTTCAGTGAGCAATTCGGAGGTGGCAACTACAACCTGACGGCGGCCGCTGAATATCGATTCTTCCGCATCCAGCAATCCATCTCGGACAATCCCCAATTCTCCTTCATAGCCGCGTTATTTTACGGCTTATTTTGAGGCCGCGTTCCCGCTGGTCTTCTTCGTCGACGGTCGTACTGCCAACGGCCAACTCAGGAAAATGCCTTGAGCTTCTTCCGGGATATGTACTTCCCGGACGACTTCCACCGCGCCGATGGATCAAAGACCGCCGACCTGATTAATAATGCTACCCTTGCAATCTTCTCTGCCCACCCCACGCAACCAGGTGGAAATAAAGGAGAGGTTAATACCTATACCTTGGACCCCAATTCCGCCGATTTCGGCGACCTTTGCAAGCTGTATACTGACTTCGTTAACGTAACCGTTCGAAGCCTTTATCTGAGCACTCAAGGAGCCTTAAGGGTGAATCTCAATGCCAACCTCGATTTCCTCTTCCAGGCGTTCGATGGATGTACTCAAATATTCCCTTATGGCTATTGAGACGGATCTGACTTATGCCTTTTGTCTCCATAAAAGACGGTTGCATTGAGACCATATATGTTATTGATCTTCGTCTTCTCGTAATTTACTGAAAAATCAGAATACTGTAGGGTTGAGAGACGTGAGTAAGCTTTCATAATAGGACAAGCCTCAAGCCTCAATAGAAATTCGAGGATCAATTCTGGATCATGAGTCATGGCGTGGAAGGAGTTAAGTACCGGTCTGGTACCTGCGAGAGGTCCACAAATCTGAGACTCCATTGGGCTTGCATGATACTACCGCTCCAAGATCGTCATGCAATATTGAGTATATTCTAATTACCAAACTAGAACCAGACGCGATCATGAATCCTCGACACATTCACTGAATACGGTGGCCAATCAGTCAAACAACGGCTTTGAGCCAGATGAAGTACTGGCAAGAACGTGTCAAGGAATCAGACGTCAGATTGCCAGCCTTGGCTACGAAAATAATTGCATAAATATTGAGAGAAATTAGTCGGCACACTTCGACTGCGAATTGCGATAGCGACGGACTCGGAGAGAAAAGACAAGGCAGACTCCGCTGCTTCCAAACAATGAGACTCGTATAAGATAAATAGTACTCGAGTAGGAGTTCTGGAGAACGATGCGTATTAGATGTAGGCATGATCCTCGACGACAGTTAATACCGATAGGGTTTGTATCAAGGAAGACTTACCTTAGGCAAGTAAGATATTGAGGTTCCTGATAGTTGCCAATCCGGTGTCGAGGGACGGCTATAACATCCATAATAATGGAGCACGAGGATGGAAAGCAATCCCGGATTTATCCTGTTTGATCGACACCTTTCAAGTTGTACTAGTATTACACTGGTAATGAGCGAGATTTAAAGTTGAGGAAGGAGAATAACAAAGAAAACGTACAGTTTTGAATAATAGACTGGGAAGGTATCAAGGTACGATCCTCCAGGGCTCGAAGAGCCTTACATGCATCACGTCCAAATCCGACCTTTGACTCTAAAGCCAGATACGTCCTGATGAAGGCTTGTAGATGTATCGAGGAACGGCCACATGAATAACGACAGCGAGAAAGGAAAGTGTTGAATATGAAAGGATATACGAGTTTCAAATAAACCGGATTAAAATAATGAAGAGGAATAAATCCCTGCGTAAGAGGATTATTAGCGTGAGTGAAGAAAATGAGTAGTGAATGATACGAGGGCACGATCCTCGACAGCTGAATCGACAGTGGACCAAATCCAAATCTAACCCTTGTTAACTTCAAAGGTAGAGTAACTGCCTGGAGGTGATTTGGTCAAGAGTCCTGTCTAGGAGCTACCATGTGACATAACGATGGAGAGAACACTGACAGCGTAAAGGAAGAGACAAGCACGAATGCCCGAGAGCAATGGCTCTCATCAGCGAAAAAATCAACAATCTCCTTCGAAAGGTAAGATAGACATTGACTAGCTGATGAGACCAGTGGCACTGCCCTCGAGGGTAGTCGGCTATAACAACGAAGAAAGAACTATACGACAGATCCTCGACACGAAATGGAAGAACCCACAATTAAGGTTTGCTAATTCCAAAGGGAAGATATTCCTTGATATATCAGACTGGTGTCGCGGAGCGTGCATAACGCTGGAGAAAAGGACAAATACTCTGCATGATGTTCGTTAGCTGAGTGCGAGCTGTGAGCATGAGGGTCGACTCGACAAACCAAAGACGAGTAACCTTGGTTACCGCCTACTACGGTTGAAATGCATGGTATCCAGAATTCACACTAGTTAAAATGAGAGTAGCAAGCATTCCACAGATGCAGAAGGAAGACTCTAGAATGCCATGGAAAATACCCCGCCCGACGTCGTCGTCTGCTGTCCACCGCATCCAGCTCCTAAAACTACCCTCAGAACATAGTCTCGTGGCATCCATCCACCTTCGAGAAAAACCGTTACCATGAGAAGGAGGTGGTGGTGGTGGTGGTGGCGTATTTGCCGGACTAGATCCCAAAAAATGGAAACGCCAGGGGCTGTACGTACACTCTATGACTAAATTACGCCACATCGTGCCTTATGACTAAGCTATTGTCACTCGTGATGCACTACAGGCATGACACGGCCAACCAAGGTCAGGATGATGTCAAGCAGCGATGTTGGGCAGCTCCAATGCACAGTCAACACGGTCCCTTCAGAGAGTCCGAGCATGGGGCATACCACCCTGCTTCTACATACTTTTTTTCCGATTGCACCCTCTCACGCAACAACCATCACGCACCTCCACCTTCGGCCCATCCCAAGCCGCAGTGGTACGGTTTCAACGATTTTGAACACCCGATGCACATATTGACCCCGGAGAGGCAGCAGGGAGGGCCGTGATAGCCATGTGACTACGCCTTGTTTATCCGGAACAGCTGTAATCGCCATACAACACTCCTCAGGTCTCCTTACCATGGTCCAAATCGACGACGATGGCAAGGTTTTACCTCCTCTATCCAGCGAGACTCTGTCACTAAGGGAGGCAGAGATAGCCTCGCTACAAGTACTTGCGTTGCGCACAAAAAAAGCCTAGAAGATTTTGAAGCTGAGATAGCTTCTCATAAGCATCAGTGGCAGGTCCTTCTGGCACAACAAGCGGAGTTGCGACACGCTTATGATCACACCACTACACTTCTCGCTCCCATCCATCGTCTTCCATACAAAATATTGCGTCCGACTCTTCGTATATCATGTCCTAGCTTATAAACTCCTAAGGACGGCAATCTGTCATCCTGCACAGTACGCGATTTCATCAAGGCACGGTTAGAATTGCTGTTAATCTGCAAGCGATGGGCACGCATTTTCAAGCACATGCATTCCATTTGGTCCAGATTTTATGGCTCCATGGTTTTCCTATCCGCTTACTGAACACTCCATTTAACTTTCAAAGTCACACCATTCGACGTGCACCTCTTTGGTCAATTGATGTTCAAGTCGCATCCCACCTGAAAAGCATCTCCGTACCTATTACGCAACAACCTTGGACAAACTCGCCTTTTATCTGTTGGAACCGCTGAAGCAATCCATGTGATTAAATATTTCAGTGGACGGCTGTGTTTATGCCTGCATTAGGGGTGCTTCGTGTGGGTGACGGATCTCCATCAATCATAGGTTCTTTGGTCGCCATCCACACGCCGAATTTAATTCCACTTGATATTGTTTCAAGCTATGGGTTTCTCGATCGCTTCTCACCAGATTCTCTACAGAATCTTCAGAATTTGAAGGCGACATCGTTGGATCTAAACACCCTTTTGAAACTTAGCAAAGCAGCATTAAACCTCAATATTATCGACATCCGGACCTGTAGCGGCCTTTGCGAAGTCACCACCCGACATTGATCTTCACAATCTGCGTTCACTCTCTATGTCCAGTACGAGAGTTCTCTGCATCCCTCCCACTCTACGGTGCCTTCGGATGCCTCAACTTCGCAGGCTGCACCTAGAATGTGTCCAAAATGATGCTCAAGGAGTTCCCGGTCCACTGGTCTTCTAGTGGTCCAAACTCGAAAAATTTCAGCTAAAACAATTCTTTCTGGCTCCCTTCAAGAAACAGCATGAAGCACTATTCAAATCCGTGCCTTCATTGAGGTGTCTTTCTCTAATGAGATGTGCCATATCCGTGGATTTCTTTGGCCATATTACAGAGATGTCCTGGACACAAAATGTATGTTCAAAGCTGGAAGACCTCTCTCTCAGAAATGAGTGCATCTTGTGATGATCTTATACTACTCATTGTTTCACGTACTCGAGGCGTACATACGAAAGTATCATTCAATATATACCTCAGTGACTCGGACAATGTCTCATTCCTAACGGAGGGAAAGTAGACATTTCCCTCACTGTCGAACACAGATCAACTGAAATATCTTATTGACGCTTTCTCGGCAGTAATATGGATAGAAAAGGTTCCAGGATTTGATGAAGAGTAAGCACCAGTTATCATATGGCGCACCAGTGAGTTCGTCTACTAGTTCTATCACTACTGTGAGATAACCTAGGTTGTCCCTTCACCTTACGGTATCAACGATGATTATTTTCAATCTAATACATAAATTTTCCCCTACGTTGCTATCTGGGTATCACTTAAATTCTTCTGTCTTTATGACTCTTATTGATTTGACGTAATCCCATGTAGTATATTCTTTTTTTCAAAGATATTCGATGTCAATCCCCTTGAAGTGATTGGATTTCAAACATATGTACTGAAACGCCAACCGGTGCATTAACTCCGTGTAGCTTATTGACATCAGGAAAGTTGACACAGAATCCGTTTTAGCGCCCGTGCTAGGAGTGATAGGCGGTGGTATGTAGGGCTATGTAGTCTATATACCGACTCTTAGTGACTCCGTACTTACCTATCCTACCTAGTGCTACCTAGCACTATAGGGAGTTTAGCGCGCGTGGCACACTTTGCTGATGTTCTTAAATTCTTTTGGGAGAAGAGCTTAGCTAGTTGGTCGAAAAGTAACAAAAGCAGTACCTCAACTATCAATACTATTGATAAAAATAACTGCCCCAGAGAGGCTCGAACTCTTGAACTCTCGACCTTCCGATCACAGTCTTCTAAAAGATAGCAGTCAGACCTATAGCCAATTAAGCCATGGGACATACGCTCACACACACCATAGGTGCTAGTATCCAAGCCAGGCTAAACCACGCACTCAAACAGCAAAAAGTACGTATGAGAATCAAGGAAAGGTATAATACATGAGTGTTAGCGTTAAGCAAGAAGTTATTTAACTAATAAAATATCATCCAGCACGACTGCTTAGCGCACCTTCATTGGCAACCCATCCAGCGTCGCTCCAGTCGCCATAAGTAGCATCCCTGACTCTAACATATAGAATAGAGTCCATTCCAATTACCAAGACCGACAATGCACCGGGTGAATGACTGATAGGTGTAGGACGATAAGCAGTCTGTACCTTGAGATCCTGCCAGCCAGACCAAGTGCCTTTGATGCATCGCCTATGAAATACGGAGTTATTTAATCCTTTGACAATAAGATCGATATGGTCTGGATGGCAAGTGACGGCATCAACT
Organism: Sphaerobolus stellatus SS14; assembly: GCA_000827215.1. NCBI lineage: Eukaryota > Fungi > Basidiomycota > Agaricomycetes > Geastrales > Sphaerobolaceae > Sphaerobolus > Sphaerobolus stellatus. The sequence continues at coordinate 152,536 of KN837210.1, read as the reverse complement.
GTTAAGAAAGGTCCAGAGGGAACCTCACTTAAGGATATGGTTCCTTTCCCTTAATATGGCGAGAGGATTAGAGATTGGGTGATAAAGAACTATAGTCACGGCTTACGGTTGGATACGCAATTTACGTGACCATTAATATCAATCCCGAATACGTCCCAGTGACCATCCTGATTAGAGACAGCCGAAAGAGAACTGCCCCAAAGCCCTGGGAGCTTTTCCGGTTTCGCCCACCCGGATTCTTCAGTCCAATGATAATGGTAAAGGCACCCATCAAGATGGCCAATTGCGAAGCAAGACACTTCACCTTTTCCTGCACTCACGGCAGCCGGAGTGCCGCGAAAGGTTCCTCCAAGTGATTCGTAAGTTGATTCACTTGGTGTGTAAGCCACGCCGTTCCAAGACTTGTAGTACAGGCAATGGTCTGTGCCAACGTGGAATATATGCACAACTCCACCCTTGCTCTTTGTGACGGCTGGAACATCTGGTAAACAGCCACCAAGAATCTTGAGAGGTGTGACAGTGTCGGGTGCACCTGGATTGAAGTTCAGTTGGCACAGGCCGTGACCGTTCAAATCAACGACGAAGACGCTAGTTTCGTTTTGGATACGAGAAACTGAGACAGGTTCGTACATCCATAAATGACCCGGGCAGCTGAGGACATTCCAGGGCTTTGTCCAGGCACTGTCGTTCCCGGGTGTGTTCTTTTTCCAATAGACTTCGGAGTTGTACCCTAAACAGAAGGTCCTCATTTGACCGGGAGCGGGTGATGTCATGATGGATATGAATTGATTCTTCTAAAACGGGTCTTCTAATGAGCCATCTTTATTATTTCTTGAGAGAAACAAAGAACTTACTATAAGAAGGCGCAATTAACTCCGGTTAATGAGCAGTATACAAGTCTTCGCGCTTTTATAACGTTCAGGTGCTGTTAGACGATCAACAGTCATGGACGCATGTATGCAAAACGTAAAACGTAAAACATTTATTGAGGCGGCACAATGGCTGATTATACGTATGCCAAGGGATGTCCCGTTCATCAGTTAGTATTAATACACACGGAGATTGAACTTATAAAAATTCAATTGATCGTCAGGACATCTTGGCGCTGCTTACCATCATTGCATGAAAGCTGTGTTACTGTTCCTACGCTTTATACATCTGACGCCATAATTAACGGCTAAAATTAAGGCACCGACACCTACGCAGTACGCATGCAGGGGATCCTTGTTCAACATAGTTTCGCCGGAATTAATCTAATCCATCAAAGGCGTATTTATTGATAGTAAGATGATACAGTTAAACGTTATGAAAAAATACTTACCGTGCCCTATAGATAAATAAATCAAACTCTTTCCAACGCGTCAATTTTAATTGCAGCTCAGAAGAAGAGGAGGTCGTTAAAAAAAGAAAGCGAGCAACGATATGAGTCTTTTCCGTGGAGGTATCAGGTTCTAACCTAACTCTAGCCGCAGAAAACGCCCAAAAGTACCTACCGCCAATTTTACATCACCCATGCGCTTTCATAAAGTAAAGGATATACCGGAATTTTCCACGGGAATCGCCAAAGGCAGAGCGGGGCAGACTTTGGCGCACCGGCGTAGCACGGCCCCGCCATACGCGGGCCGGCAAGCCTCCCTTCTCGCGTTCGCCAATTTTGTTTTGAATAATGGCAGGATTAGGCTGGATAGTTCGTTATCCAATCACGTTTTCGCCAGTCCGTGAAGGTCGATATAAAATCTCGAGGATTTGATGCTATGATTCACAGTAATATCCCCTAGTTCAAGGTATGTTCTATCAGCTTTACCCGGTATTATCAATGGAGTCTGACCTGCTTTAGATGGTTTCCGTCCAACCAGGCCACATTAGTATGCATTGCCTAGGAACAAACCATGGACTATTTCGAACATATAAAGGCCCCGAGCTTCCCGATACCAGTCAACCAGCCGCCTGGGCTAGCGAATCCAAGCTCGGAACATGGTGTTTTTCACCTGTCGTCATCTCACGAATCAAAGACGAATATTCATGTTTTATGGTAGACTGTAACCACAAACTCTGTCAATCTGACTTCGACCTTACCTCGACAGTTGGAATGCAGCCGTTTACAGTCCTGGGAGGAGAGCTTGGATCTCAGCCGATTATTTGCAGTCGCGCAGGCACACTTCATATCTTCCACGTTGGGATGGATCATGCGATTTACTATAAGGCTTGGGATGGTGTAAATTATTATCCGAAGGATGGGTTTGAACGACTTGAAGGGTGTTTCCTTGACGATCCGGCTGTCGTCTCTTGTGGCGAAAGTGGAGTGGCGGTATTTGCGATTGGAGCTACGACTGGGAAGTTACATCATTACCAATGGACGGAGAAAGAAGGATGGAAGCTTCAGGAAGACGTTGAAGGAAATTGGAGCGGAGCTTTGTCCGCCGTTAGTCTCAACGACGGGTGCTGGGAGGTCTTTGGACTGGATCTGAAAAGCCACATTATCAGAGTCAGTTATTCCAAAGATGCAGACGGTACGTACAAATAAAAACACCTAATTTTATACCACTAACTCGTGACGAAGGCAAAGGGACTATTAAGCGTATGAAACTGGAAGGGTCGTTCAAAACTCTTTCAGTATTAGTCTCTGCTAAGAATCGCATCGACCTCATCGCACTCGATTGGAACTGTTCTCCCTACCATAAGTCGTGGGATGATGGTGACGAAGGAGCATGGGAACATATTGTAGGTCAACTTCGGGAACGGCCTTGGCTGGTATGTGCCCGTCCTGGCGGTGTGTGCTTGTATTCCGTGTCATTTGGCTATGTCCCTGCTGTAATGGTAAGGAATCCCTCCAATGGAGCGTGGGATGGATGGCATTTTATTCAGGGAACTGTCATTGGAGGAGTTGCTTGATCCAGTGCTTGTAACAGGTACTTATACTGTATAACGATAGTTGAAGGATTTCTTGTGCACAAATTAAAGTGCCTTTGGTGTAGCAGTCCGAATAGCGAACATCAGCGGGAGCCATCGTCTGTTCCTTGGCGCAGCTGGTAGAGCGTTGGTTTCATAGATTCTTATGAAGGCGGAGACGCCTCCAATCCAAAGATCGCCAGTTCGAGCCAGGCAGGGAGCAGCTTGTTTTTGCATCGACGTGAACATTTTACACACTTGACGATCGACCGCCTTTTTGAGTCTTTATAGGTTCGGGCTGGCGGTTTCTCATCTATGAGGACGACTGGAACATATTGGGCCTTCCTATTGTCAGAAACAGCCAATTTACAGTGGTAAATGTGACGCTCTCGTCAGTTGAAGATGAAGCATAAAGATGACCCACATGTTCCTTTTCCAATAAAGTTCGGAGCTGAACGCTAAGCAGAGGGTCCTCATTTATCCGAGAGCGGGTGATGCCACGGTATGAATGATTCTTCTAAAACAGAGTTTATTTATTATTTATTGAGAGACACAAGAGCACTTACTATAAGAATTAATCTTTGTGTATAAGTCATGGAGATTTTATAACATCCAGCTGCTGTTAGACGTTCAACAGTCTTAGACTGATGTATGCAAAACGTGAAATCTTCCTTGAGGCGGCATCAATGGCTCAGGGCATTATACGTGCGGCGAGGAATGTCTCCTTCATGAACCAGTAACAATCAATACGCACGGCGATTGAACTGATAAAATTAAATTGATTGTCAGTGCATTTCGGCGCTGATGACCATGCACTGCATGAAGCATCGGTTGATCTTCCTATCTTTCATACATCTAACACCACAATTAACGGCTGAAATGCTGGCACGAAGGCATATACAATACGCATCCATGGATTGGATTTCGACGTATTTTCATCAGAATTTATCTAATCTAGAGCGAAAGGCGTATTTGATGATAGTAAGAAGACGCAGATAAAAGTTAGGAAAATACTAACTCGAACCTCTGAATAAATGAATATTTTAATTGCAATTCAGAGGAAGAAGAGATCGTTAAAAAAGGGAATTGAGCAGCGCTGTGAGTCTTATTTATGGATATCTCAGTATCAGGTGGTATGATGGAGTCCGTAAAACGCCCACCTATGGCTCATTCGGCATCAGATGTGGGCTTTGGCAACGTAATGAAGATGCATACCTGAATTGATGTGGGCTTTGGCGGAGTGATAAAGGTGCATACCGGAATTTTCTACAGGACTCGCCAAAGACAGAGATGGGCATACTTTGGCACGTGCCATACGCCCGGCAAGCCTCCCTCCTCCATCAGGAAAGTTGGCAAATGCTACAGAGGCTATATAGCGTCCATAGACACCGTAGCCTCTGTAATTTATGTACACTATGGTAGTCTCCATAGATTCCCTAGAAGTCTGGTGATTTTGCGCTATGCTAGCGGCTGTGAGTGCTATGAATAACTATATAGAGTCTCTAGCTTCAGTAGCCTCAATAGTGCCATGTTTATTTACTAATTTTCCAATTTAATATCCATAATTTTTGTGCAGGATTAGGTAGATGTGTAAAATTGATATATAATGTAGCTAAACACAAGAGGGACTAATAGTAACTTCTACATCTGTGGATCAGATAGAACAAGTAAAACCGCAATCTTCGGCAACAACACAAGCAGGTACATAAGGCTGAAGCGAAAACGTAAGGCCAATAAATCTCAGGGGGTAACCATGATCTCGTAGAACCCTATATGCGGTCCTGCATAATGAACCCAGAATTAGAACACATCTTTCAAGAGAGATAAAACATACCTATTGATCGTACAGGATGATGCGGCGGCGGCTGTTGCGAAGTCTCTATCTGTTTATCAGTATCATTTTGGTACCTATAACTTAGAATGCAACTGGCATGATTGTGTTAGCTAGCAGATAGTGAAAAGCATTGAATTACGTACCCAAAAGTCTGTTCGGAAGTCTCCTCAGCATGTCTTAACACCAGGTTACATCTCCTAAAACATAATCATCAACCAAAAATGACTGGGATGAAGCAACTTGGATAGTGTGCCCGTCGTCAGCTGATAGACCTAAAGGTCAGTATTGGATGAACTCACTAATGGTCAACGATGGAAAGTGGTAGATAACGAATCCTAGAGCGAGTTCAACATCATTTTTACAGTCTCTACACAATTGATAACATTACCGTACGGTGGATTCGTTCAAAGAGAGGGAATGAATAGCCTTGAGGCCGTGAAGAGAGGATGAGTGGTAGTAGCACGATACTAAGTTGCAATGTGTCGTCTGGCGCTCATATTTGTTCAAACCAGCGGAGTTCATTCTGAATGGCGTAGCGAGAGCTAGCAACGATAGCGACCTGTTATTTTCCGTAGACATTTCGTAGCCTGTGTAGTTCTACGGAAAAAATAGGCGCCATTACCCGTTTTCCTGATCGAGTCGCGTTCGCCAATTTGGTTTTGAATAATGGCAAGATTGATCTGAGAATGTCGTTATACAAATATTTGACCATTTTTCAATGTCGATATAAAATCGGGAGGTTTTCATACTACGATTCGCACTCATCCCCTAGTTCAAGGTATGTTCTATCAGCTTCACTCGACATTATCAATGGAGTCTCACCTTCTTTCAGATGGTTTCGGTCCAACCAGGTCACATCAGCATGCATATAATTGGTATAAAGCATGGAATATTTCGAGCGTACAAAGGCCCGCAGCTTCCGGATACCTCCCAACCGGCCAGCTTTGGAGGTGACGAAACCAAGCTCGGAACATGGTGTTTTTCACCTGTTGTCATCTCGCGAATCCAGAAGGAATGTTCTTGTTTTATGGTAGACTGTAATCACCAACTCTGTCAGTCAGACTTTGATCTTACCACGACAGTTAGGATGCAGCAGTTTAGGGTCCTGGGAGGAGAACTTGGATCTCAGCCGATTATTTATAATCGCGCAAGGACACTTTATATCTTCCATGTTGGGATGGATCGCTCGATTTACCATAAGGCTTGGGATGGCGTAATAACGACGGTTGCTGGGAGGTCCTTGGACTGGATCTGAAAAGTCACATTGTCAGAGTATGTTATTCCAAAGATGCAGAAGGTACGTACGAATAGGAACACTTTCTTTTACGTCACTAGCTCGTGACGAAGGCAAAGGGACCATTAAGCGAATGAAACTGGAAGGATCATTTAAAAAATTTTCAGTAATAGTCTCTGCCAAGAATTGCATTGACCTCATCGCACTCGATTGGAACTGTTCTCCTTACCATAAGTCGTGGGATGATGGTGACGAAGGAGTATGGGAACATATTGTAGGTCAACTTCGGGAACGTCCTTGGTTGGTATGTGCCTTTCCTGGCGGTGTGTGCTTGTATTCCTTTTCATTTGGCTATGTTCCTGCTGTAATGGTAAGGAATCCCTCGACTGGGGTGTGGGATGGATGGCATTTTATTCAGAGAAACGCTCTTGGAGGAATTGCGTGAGCCAGTCTTCGTAACGTGGGTGTACCTATATTGGATAACGATAGTTGCATTACTTGTGGACAAATATAATGCATTTGATATATCGATTCGAATGGCGAGCATGAACTGAGTTGATCAACTGCTTCATTGGTTCAGTTTGTAGATATCTCCCGATGTCTTCCGTCAACATCAATCCCATGCTAGATTCGGACGGAACAACGTAATCTATCATCAGCTCATCTACTTATTCGCCGATAGAACCGGACGTTTAGAGAAGATCTGGCTGTTGGCATGCTATACGATCTCTCGAGACGTAAGCAGCGGCGGTGGTCGGCGGTGCTGATGGCTGGAGGGGCGAAGGTCCGTCATAACATAGCAGATTGGAGGATCGGAGATGACCGAGAGGGTCGATATATTTCACGTTGAAGAGTTAACAGACGTTATGATATAGATATACCACATAAGGAGGTCAGAAGATGCGGGAAGGTTAACAGTGAGGCATGTCACAAACGCACCCCATAACGACACTCCAAAGAGTACCATCCAGTCGGCTACTGATCAAAAAAGACATAAGATCCTGGTAACGATGTATTGGACTGCGCTTATCATGCACGCCTTGTTCGTATGGAAGTTATGCCCAAATAACCTTGTCCTACAGCGCAAACGAACGAGTGAGCAGAAGGTGTCCACGTCGGTCGGTACGGCTTACAATGCGCATAGGGAGGGGTCTCGGGGTCCATATATAATTCTCGAAGCATTTTATTTTCAATATCTAGAGAAATAGTAGAGAAATAGCTGTGAGAGCACGAGATGAGCTCAGCGTGCAGTTACGAGCAGCAACGTCGATACGCATCGTAAAGCCGGCATAAAGCTCATCAAACTCGGAGAGAACAGCAGAGAACTTTAATTTGACTTGAAGTCAAGGTAGAGAGACATCGTTAGTGCGCTTGTCAACGTGTAGTTCAGGATTGCAGCGCAACGATGAGGGCGAGCGGAGCTGTTATCTCGTTCATAGGCACCCATACACAGCCTTGCGTCAGCAAGACGGAAGCAATCCTAATGCGGGAAGCATAGCTTTTTCTCGTCTTCCGTCCTTTTTCTACTGCGCATACCGGTATTTGCCTCCCTCTGTTGAATCCATATCCTGGCTATAAAAATGAGGGAAGGAAACTAAAGTTCTGTGGTACCGGTCAGTACCTACCAGTAAACATTACCTTACGGTGCCGGTCGATCCCCTCAGCCGAGCGGAAGCAGAAGTGGTATCGCACGCTCCTGCTCTCAACATTGACACTATTGTCCGTACAGACTCACCGAACTTCGACAACCAACACTTCTTTACGCTTCCAGATCACATCCCATTGGTCCTTACTCTCACCTACATCACTCAACACTTCCTACACCAGCACAACATGGTTCAAGCAGATGAAAGGCCACATCATGATGAGTCCACTGGCACCCATCGACACCTGAACATGAGCCTCAATGACCAAGGAACACAAGTCAACCAGTGAGCCCCTCAGTCAGATCCACAATCTAGCCCAATGACTCAAACAAATGGGATGTGGACTGTATCCAGTGAGTGCTGGATAGCAGGCTGAGTTGCCTGTTGTTACCAGGAAGCCATCCGCGTGTGAATTATTGTGGCCATCCGTATCAATCCCGGGATCCCTGACCTTTTGGAAAAAAAATGAACCAGTAATTGTATTCGTCACTGTCAGCCATCATGTCCGTTTTCTTATTTGCATTGTGACGTTTGAACATTTTACATGGGTAATGCCAAATGCCTTCAATTGACCCGGAATCCGACGACGCCGTAACTTACAGCAACCGAATATTTTCTCTAGTTTTAATCTGATGAATGAATCATCGAAAGTAAGGAGGAATACCAGTACGAGCTTCGAGCGGCAACTGACTCGGAGATCGATCAGGTGTGTTATCCACGATTATAGCGTTCCGTAGCAGAAGTGGCTCAGTTTATTTTCCCTCCAACGACTAATATATATATATTCCAATGGATAATGATCAAAACAACATGCGTTCAGGACAAAGACCCTCCAGTTCGCATATCGTGCTTGCAAAAAAATATGAAATTGCTTACACTGATTTCAAACATGTGAAGAAAGAATTGGCTAAAAATGCATGAAATATTGCCATAACCTAAAGGGAGCAGCCAGACGTCTCTGTATATCACACATTTCCACTGCATGTGAAACATCAAAACGGAATGTACCTACAAGATCAACGGCTGGTATACTATGCGTAATATGTTTTCAAATCTTCTGGTATGATGTTAATATGATGTCAGGCTCCCAATTGCGTATGATCAGTGCCGGTTTCCATTGAATAATCGTTTCTGGGACAATGTACTACAAAATGCTTGGAACGAAATTGGAACATCGGGCAGGTGATATCGAAGTATAACGTACAAGGCTAGTGTGTCTTTGAAGCTAACGAAGTCGGAGTATTCGGTATACCTTAGATGAAACTTTTCGTAAAGTCTGCACACAAAGATCGGGCGGTACTGACACTGTTTAACCGAAAATCAAATGACAAGCAACTTGCAATCAACTTAAGAACGGAGCAAACAGAGCAAACGAGCTTAGTCGGAGTCGTTCCCCATGTCTCCCCCATTACAGTCAACGCAGCGGCTGAATCAGCCATCCATTCGTGTCGTGTGTCTAGGGCTTCATCGTACTGGGGTGAGTGAGTGCCTGATTATGTCCGAATGCTGCTACATACCGTCCTTATTTAGACCAGCAGTCTCGCCGACGCCCTTGATATTTTGGGATACGGGCCATGCTATCACACGTTGAGGGTGGTAAATTCTGGGGGAAACGACTGGGAAAAGTGGGCGGAACAATATGAGGGTAAGTCACCAAGTGCCGTGCTGGAAATAACTATAAAAAGATACGACTGACAAGAGATTTAGAGGGAGGAGATCCTGAGGTCATAGATAATATTCTGCAGGGTTATTCCTCCGTCCTCGATGAGCCTGCTGCTGATCTCCCTGAAATATTATACCGAATTTACCCGGACGCCAAATTTATTCTGGTGAGTAAATTTCGTATTAAAGTAATCGTTGATCAGTTTGATTAACGTAATTTTGACCGCAAGAGATCCAGAGACGTGGGCGCGAAGCATAAAGAGGACGATACAGCCTATAACTGAACTGGCGTTGAGCTCGGCGGATCCTACACCAGTGCAGAAATCCTACCTGGTTTGGTGGAAGATTCACAGTAAGATATGGTCACAAATAGTTACACAACACTCACGTGTCTATTAGCCAAGTTAAATCCATAACTGCTGACGGAAAATTTTCAAGAGGTCCTGTTGAGGCATACTGAGCGCGTTAAGAAGGCTATACCTGCGAGCCAACTGCTCGTGTACGGCGTAGAGGAGGGATGGGAACCGCTAACGACATTTCTGGGGGTGTAAGTAATTAAATATTTTACCATTCCGGTGATTGATTGTGCGGTACAGACCTATTCCGGACCACCCATTTCCAAATGTAAATGACACCGAGAAATTTAGAGCCACCAGGAAGCTGCCTCCATTGCAGTAGATTAATTGCGATTTTGTATCCGCGAATATGTTGTTACTTATTGCAGCACAATTTAATTCACCCATGAAGAGCCAGATATAGTGAGCGAATTGCCTTTACTCTTCGCACGAATATTGAGGGGCATCGGCAAATTACTGGGGCCTGTTACGCCAGGCTGGTTACCATGTCCCACAAAGCTTCTACACATGTTTTACTGTATAAGGCATATAATCGTATGAAGAAGTCCAGATGCTGAAACACATACCATGCCTCCCTTAAGGCAGCGACCATTTGTGATCTGGTCTCTGGAGTCTGAGGAGTCGCTGACGATTAGGGCTCGCCGCCGTACCGTAAACGGCTACGGCCGTATAGTATCCGTTCCCTAAGCAGGATCGAGAACCTGCCCATCGGAACGGCCACGGTCCGTTTACGGCCATTTACGGTGTACGAAAAATAGAAACCTCTAAATAAGCATTATATTCATCTTTGTCCGGACACTTGTTTTACAACGATATACGGCACACAACTTACCTCCGTGTAGGTGTACAAATTCAACGAAAATCCTAAGTAAGGCTCGTCGCTCTTATCGAATAATTATTAATTAGTGAACATTCTTAGATAAGTACCAATCCCATTGAAAAATCTGAGGATCCCTAACATACACCTTGAAATAGTATCCTTCTAATCAGCCTAATTTTGGTGAGAAAGCTGGGAGGGGGGGCATCGTTTTACGGTGTATGTACGAAGGGTCCCTGGCAGCGCGGTCCGGCAGGCCAGATCGGGAACGTCGGCTATCGGGATGGTATCCGATCGACTGTTACCTGGGTCAACCTGGACAAATCGAGACGAGTCACCAGTCACTAGTGTGATCATCATGACTAGCATGACCTATTCCTCTTCCACCACTACACATCCAAGCTTGCAGGTTCACGTGAAGCTGAAAAAGATGTACAAGAAGCTCGATTCACTCTATATTGAAGTCTACGTATCGCCAGGACGAGGTTCCACGTGTGACGGGGCGCAGCAAATATTTTAAGACGGGACAGTGTGGATCGCGGATATCGATCAGGGATTTCTACGAGAATGTAACTTTGTAAGTCTCTGGATTATTCTGAGTGGCATCTCATAATCTTTCCTCGTTAGGCTTCGATGGATATGAAATTCTCTGCTCAATGTACTCAAAAAGCAAAGATCCGGCGGGGCAGATCTAGCCAGACTGTATAATTTATTACGTCTTGTTTACTCATAGATTATGGATGCTTATGCTGCCAATGCTCAACCTTTTTTTCGATGTATTTTTGTACAGGTTGTACATGAGGCTGTAGGAATTCCTAATACGAAGTTAGTCGAACATGTCTTTGACAACACTATTCTGATGTTCCGGCAGACGGAATTATTGTGGCCATCCCCTATCAATCCCGGGATTTTGGGAAAAAATGAACCAGTAACTGTATTCGTCAATGTCAGCCATCATGTGTGTTTTCTTATCTGCATTGTGACTTTGAACATTTTACATGGGTAATGCCAAATGCCTTCAATTGACTTGGAATTCGACGACGCCCGTAACTTATAACAACTGAATTTTTTTAAGTTACGATCCAATGAATGAATCATCGAAAGTAATGAGGAATACCAGTACGAGCTTCGAGCGGCATCTGTGGTCGATCAGGCGTATTATCCACGATGATAGTGTTCCGTAGCAGAAACGGCTCAGTTTATTTTCCCTCCAACGATTAATATATATATCTTCCAATGTAGAATGGCCAAAACGACATGCGTGCAGGACAAGGATCCTCCTGTTCCCATATCGTGCTTGCAAAAAAAATATGAAATTGCTTACACTGATTTCAAATAGGCAAAGAAAGAATTGGCTAAGAATGCATGAAATATTGCCATAACCCAAAGGCAGCAGACAGATGTCTCTATATATCACGCATTTCCACTCTATGTGAAACATCAAAACGGAATGTACCTACAAGATCAACGGCGGGTATACTATGCGTAATATGTTTTCAAATCTTCTGGTATGATGATGATATGATGTCAGGCTCCCAGCTGCGTATGATCAGTGCCGGTTTCCATTGAATAATCGGTTCTGGGACAATATACTGCAAAATACTTAGAGCGAAATTGGAACTTCCGGCAGGTAATATGAACGTATGACGTACAAAGTTAGTGCGTTTTTAAAGCTAGCGAAGTCGGAGCATTCGGTATACCTTAGGTGAAACTTTTCGTAAAAGTCTACATACAAAGATCGGGCCGTACTGATACTGTTTAACCGAATATCGAATGGCAATCAACTTAAGAACGGAGCAAACAGAGCAAACGAGCTTAATCCGAGTCGTTCCCCATGTCTCTCCCATTACAGCGTCCAAATCAACCGTCCATTCGTGTTGTATGTCTGGGCCTTAGTCGCACCGGGGTTAGTAACTTTTTAAATGAATTCTTCCCGCTTTTCTTTCTTCTCAATTGGTATAGACTACCAGCATGAACAAAGCCCTGGAAATATTGGGATACGGCCCATGTTACCATACATTCAGCCTAATAAGTTCTGGAGTTAATGACTTACCAAAATGGATGGAAATATACGACAGTGAGTGACGAAAATACATATATATTAGATACGGCGATTGATAGGACGTTAGAGGGAGAAGATCTTCAAATTATAGATAGCATCTTACAGGGTTATTCATCCGTCCTCGATCTGCCCGCAGTCAATTTCCCAGAGGCGTTATATCGAGCTTACCCGAATGCCAAGTTCATTTTGGTGGGTGACTGTGTTTTTGAGATGTCGTTCTAATGACAATTATCAGACCACACGAGATCCAGCAAAGTGGGAACAAAGCATTAAACAGACTCTCGTTCCTAGGATGGAAAAGGCACGTAATGCAAAAGAACCTACTGAATCGATGAAGTCAGCTACGGCTTGGTGGGATCAGTATGGTAAGCCCATTGCATCGACCTTTAATGAAGTGAAGTCCGTAATGTAACATTCACGTTGGTTTAATCAGTCAAGCAATATCCAGAACTACACACTGAAAGTTTTCAAAGTGTACTTTTAAGACACAACGAACGTGTCCAGAACCTTATACCTGCGAGCGAATTGCTCGTATACAATGTCGAAGAGGGGTGGGAGCCTCTAGCTGAGCTCCTTGGGGTGTAAGTGTTTAACTATATCGTAATGACTAGCGTTAAATTCACGGAGACAGAGCTATTCCCGAAGTTCCCTTTCCGCACGTTAACGATACACAGAGCTATAGGATGGACCGTGATCTGCCCTCACTACAATAATTGGACATATATGTAGGGTGAGGGACAGTTGTTTCTCAGGCGTAGTCAGTCGTATTATATATATATTATGTGAAAGGCGTTGGAGAAATATATAAAACTTGGCCAAAATATCGTGCTTAAAACATGCACTACGAATTATCTCTAAGTTGATATCCCTGGCCTGATTTATTTACATTATGATGTCATCGAGCCCGGGCCTTTCTTTATCGGTAATTTCTCGATCAAGGAACTGGAGGGTGACGTTTAGGGGAAGCCAATCACGGTCTGGTAAGAAGTGCTTAGAATAGTATCAAACTCTATCTGAAGAGTAAAGGGCTATAAAAACAGCTTCCACGTGTCAAGGAAGCAGCAGAGGATACATTGAAGACATATATGTGATGAACCCAAATTCCGATTCACACACCTGGTATGTCTCCCTCGACTCTACGCAACGCTCAAACCAACCTATGACTTGGTCATACTGGAGTCAATGGATATATAAATCCTTTAGTGTATTCAGTCAGCGGTGGATACCCCATTGATACACCAGTCGTATCATGCCATCGAATCTAATCGCTGGAAAGTTGAAAGGAAATAAAGGAGTACTTGCTCATCAACTTTCCATGAAGCTCAAATTAAACTTTGGGAGGACCTGGAGGCTGACGTAAGACGTTTATGTGCTCCTAATTATGATCTGGTAATAAAATCCTGGGGCTTGAAAGTTGTAATAATTAAAAATCTATTAGAGTGTATTTGGCGGTACTAAATACCGTCGTTAATTTCACGTTTGTGGCTCTACTCAAAAGTATTTCTTTGAAGGATTTACCCGCTCTTTGTCCAGTTCCAGTACCGTTTCATTTCGATATATATATATAAACTGTCTCTACTAATTTGACATGCCTTTTATGAGCTTAAAGGAGGAGGAAAAACTCAAAAACTGTACTATCCAAATATGTTGTTATTTATCGTCACACTGAAATTTCAGGGTGTGGGACCGGAGCTAGGCTGACTGGAGTAACCGTCAGGGGCGCCATCAACATTGTCACTTGTGAACCAGACAATTAAGGCAGCGTCGAATACACTTTATATCTTTTCCGCCCACTCTTCCTTGCTACCAGGAACAGATTTGCCTCCAATATTGACCTTCATCAGCCAAATCAAGCAATGGAAAGCGGCGTCGGCAGAGTGTATTAAGCTGCATTCAGGCAGACCGGCATCAGGAAAGTTGACACAGAATCCGTTTTAGCGCCCGTGCTAGGAGTGATAGGCGGTGGTATGTAGGGCTATGTAGTCTATATTTCTTATTTTCTAGGAAATCTAACGCTGGGGCCTGTTGGTGTATGAAATACAGTGATATAATCGCACGACTTTTGAGGTCCCTAGCCCAGAAAGGAGGCATAGATATTCTATTGAAAATGGTTCACGATACTTGAAGATCAGAACTATTAAGTGAGATACTCACTGAAGAATTTTCAATATAATTTTGACCATCTTGGCATTGCAATCGATAAATTCCGGCGTATGTAGTAAGATCTGAATAATGGTATCAAGAACGCAACTGATTCTGAACCATTCGGGAGTGTCACGTCGTTTGTGAGATAACTTTGAACCCGGAAGAATATTGTCTAAGAGACCTGTTATAAGAACGTCATGGCTGACAATGTCCTTGAACTCCGCAATGTACGCAGAACAGCAGGCCAACGTAGCTATTTCGTATGATCGTCTGATTTGCATATTAACTCCTTCGGGATGTCTAATCGGGTCGATAACGGCGATTAATTTATATGGAGATTTGCCATATCGGTGTACTTACCCATCCGAACGATGTCGAGCAAGCTCATGCAGGGCCTGCTACCCATCTTGTTCAAGAAAGAACCCATGTTGATGAACGACTTTAACAAGATTCCAGAGACGATAATCCAAATACCCTTCGACCGTTCTATCTTGGTAATTGTTGCCGTATTGAGCACAGGCAAGTTCGCGTGCGACAAGTGAAATTGCCCTCGAGAAGGTGGTAGAATGCTGCATACTGGGCATCCGAGACTCAAGTGCCAACGATTGAAAACCCCTTGCTAAATTGGCCAGCCGTCGGGAATGTGTATGAGTTGCGTATATAGAAAGTCCCCTATATTATATGAAGTACCTACGATTTCTAAGAGACCTTAGCCTACTCACAATGAAGTCAAACAAAGTGTCGTTTCAGGAAGGAATTGAAGTTGTCGATTACACACAGTGCGTCGTCCTTGGTATGAACAATCATATTGTAGCTGTATTAATAATCCTAAGGCCAGTCGTCTGACTAGGTTGGGATAGTGGTAGCTGAAAAAAAAAAAGATATAAGAACCGATGTGTTAGACCCAAACAAAGATAGGCGTACCCAGCAAGTTCGAGTGCATCATCCATTATCTTCAGAAATGCAGCACTTTCGCCGTCACTTTCGGTTTCTCTGATGCTCCTATTTAAGAAAATACGATGACTCGTAAGGCGGGATAGGATGACACCCAATTCGAGCTTTTGGATGAACTTCTCGCCCAGCCATTTCAGACCCTTTCCGCTATAATAACCAATCCCTGGGACACCAGAAGATATCGACGAAGAATCTGTTTCCCTTCCGAGACTCGGAGACGAATCGTGTGAAAAAGGAGCCGGCCCTGTGCTTATATTTTGAAGTCTCTTTGCTAGAACTCTTTCTGCTTCCAGGTCACGATTGACGAGTTGTTGCCAGCCAACCGGGGGATCTTGAGTGGTGGCGGTTCCTTTGCACTAATGATCCGCTTGAGAAAAATTCTCCCTGAAAGCATCTATGCACTTACGAGTTCATCCAGCTACAAGTCGAACAATTCATGTGTTATACTCCAGTGCTCGTCTTCCTCCCCGATCATACAGCAGAAATGCCCAGGAAACAAGCAATGCCATGTTTTTACAAGGGTGGTCCCATGACTTCTTCGTTGCCTTTGGTACAACTACCAATCGACAGATTAGAAACATATGCCAACGCGAGACTTGTACTTACCGATTCCTCGGGTGTCTTGGGCGCCACAGCGAATGGAGGGGGGACCATCGTTCCCTAGCAGTTATCAAGAGGGATGGGGCTCAGCTCTTCCAGCTCTGTGCGTAACTAACGAAACACCCCGTTGTCCCTTCCCACGCAAATCGTGATTATAGGGGGTGGGTATCTGACTCAATGGCCAATCGTAATGGCATGCCATTACATGCCAGTCCCCGACTTCAGGCTCTAAATTCCACGAGGGAGCGGAATTTAAATTGTTGTAGAATTTGATGTACCATGTCGTTGAACCTGTACGCTGAGCCTGAAGCTGTACTTTTTTCTTGTTGTTAGATTTCACTAATAATTACCACTCATTTTAAGCACTCTTTGTATATTGGAAAGTGAAGGTTAATTGCAGCTTAATTTAACACATAGCCTTTTATGAAGCTTGGCTTTCTTGATTTGGGCACCAGAAGTACCATGTTGTTGACAAGATATTCAGTCGAAGGGCAAATGCACGGAGACAGAAACTGAACCAGAAGTGCATATTGGAATGGTAGCATTACTTGATGTTGATGGAATTTCTGCCAGCAAAGTTATACGTAATTTCAAGGTAAAAAAGGTCCACTGTGTACAAACATTCCAATGGACATGCCATGTTCCTATAACCTGGGGGAAATGCTACACTGCAGAAAGTTTGTCACAGGTATATGAACTAATGGATGACATATGGAAAGATCATCCAGAGGACCAACCAAACTTTCTATTTTATGATGATGCTTGCAATCTTGTTTGTCATATGGTAACCTCACATCCAGAGTCTCCGTGGTTACACTCAACCAGGTTTATTGTTGATGCCTTCCATTACATGACCCATAGAGCTACCGATGCTGTTTGTCATCCATGGTGTAATCCTTCACCAACAGATGGAAGTCAACCTGATCTGCTAATCAGCCAAGTAAATGAAGCGGAGGCGGTCATACTTTGACATGCTTATAACTCTGAAGCTGCTGAACAGCTGAATTCCTGGTTAACAAGCTTTGAGGGACAGTTTTGTCAGATGTCAGAGATTACTTTCAATTTATTCATGCATAGCTTACTGCTTCTTTATAAGGAAGAGAGGGAGAAGGATATTAAACGACAAGGAAAGGATCTTAGAAACTCTTCAACAACTAAAATGACTGGCAGAGAAGGGGAAAATATATTACAACCATTTGCATGAAACCATGCACTCCAACACGCATGTCGTTTTTGGCGCCAATTTAGGGGGTCGGATTTTACTAGGTAAAGACATAGGATTAGCCACTAGTACAATTAATGAAAGTTGTTTTTAATATTGTATAAATATTTACTGTGAAGAGATATCAAAGAAATATGGACTATAGCAGTCAACATGGCAAGGTGACCCAAATGATGCCATGGGGGACTTTTATGGAGGATTGAGCACACCTACTGCTGCTCTGTCTTGGCTAGAATAATTTGAAATATGTACTGTATATCTTCTGTGAAAAGATCCCAATGAAATTGGGTGTAATGGATGGCGGAGATTTGGAACTTTGGTTGTGACAGGCTTATGTCACATCACAGGAGAAGATGTTCATTTGTTCAAGGCTGCCTCAAAGCAATTTCCCTCAATATCTCTTCGTAGTAAATCAGTATTATATCACTGTCTATGTATAGATACAACAAATCAATAATGAGAACATCGGATGTTGTGATAAACCCAGTGGTGTGCTGTATTTGGCTGTGTGTCACCCTGCCTGCTGCAGGGCATATTCTCTTAATTTCTCTTCACGGTAAATCCTTAAAATATAATATACACAACTTTTATTAATTGTACTAGTGGCTAATCCTATGTCTTTACCTAGTAAAATTCAACCTCCTAAATTCACGCCAAAAAAGACATGTGTGTTGGAGTGCACAGTTTCGTGCAAATAGCTGTAAGGAAGCTATCTGAGCAGTGATGAGCAATATGGACCCAAGACTGTCTCTCTAGGAAATTCTCAGAAAAATACAAGATCAGCTTGAATGCAGAGGATTCCACTGTGCATTAAAACAAATTAAAATGTAATAAATCCATGCGTATGATAGAAATGTCAGCACATTCATCTTAGAACTTCAAAGACAACAATAATAGCGGCAGGTCAGCATAAAACTTGACATATTATGACAATTTTATTTTTATTATAATATTTAGATATGACATATACATTATCAAGAGCGGCGCATATTTTTCGCTGGATTTCTCCAGGTAGATTTGCTCAGGGAGAAGAAGAGAAAGCTATAAGAAAAATTGGTGGTCATCTTAAAGGAAAGCAAATCTATTCATTGATTATGATAGATATATAGATATAAATGATATGCTCAATGGTATTTGGTTGTCAGGCGATCCTTGACTAGAGTACAAATATTTCTTAGTAGCACATGATAGCTTCCCCAAAAGAAACACAGTTTTTGTGTAGCTATTAAGAGATCCATGGCAATTCTCCCAATATTACTCTGTCATACTATGTATAGCATTTCTGTACTCTTTACTGCTCCCCTTATACATCCAGAATTTGAACATTTGCATCGAACACACATTTATATACGCAAATATGGAGAATTCCGGCGGAGATCCCCGACGGTCATGAATGGTCTGCGACAGTCTGCCATATTTTTGGAGCTGTCGGCGAAGGTCAACGACTGTCTGCATGCGATGGATGACTATCGACTGCCGTGGAGTTCTGTCGGCGGCAGCGGCGGGTGAGGTTGTGACGATAGTGGGTGACGGTGGGTGACAGTCGGCGAATGCCGCTCGGCTCCGGGCAACTTTCCAGCACCAAGCGTATTGCTGTCACCACATAACGACCTATATACAAGGGCCAATGAGATGCTGTCAAATACATAGATTATTCGGTGACAAGCAGGATACATGAATGTTCTCGTTCAGAATCTAGGATACTGAAAAAAGTAAGCAACATTACGAGAATTGATTCCTGGGATTGTTCCAGAAATGGTAATAAAGTAAGCAACATTACGAGACTTACAAACACGTAGCGAATCAAACGTAAAGAACAGGGAAATAGAAGACTCACACGGACCTTATATAGTAAGATCTGTCAACCAGATATCCTATAAAGTTCTTGCACCCCCCATAAAACCCTATTCTAAAAATAATTCATTTCATTCATTTAGATTTTTAGAAGTCGGGGATAACAGATCAGGGCAGAAAGGCACCGTTCGAGAAGACGCATGGCTATCTTGGGCGTAGTCAGATACTAGACCAATCAAAATATTGCAGTTATCATACATAATACA
This sequence comes from Sphaerobolus stellatus SS14, assembly GCA_000827215.1. NCBI lineage: Eukaryota > Fungi > Basidiomycota > Agaricomycetes > Geastrales > Sphaerobolaceae > Sphaerobolus > Sphaerobolus stellatus. Next base: position 133,055 of record KN837210.1, on the reverse strand, counting down.
CGACTGGAAAAGGCAACTTATATATTTGGAAGAAGTAAATGTGCCATAGACAATATACTTTCTCCACTATATTTGACGGATGCAAGATCTCGGCTTCATTTAATACCTTGAAAAGAATATTCAAGAGTTAACTTCTTCGCTATCAAAAGAAGTCCACCAGCCCTGAGCATATCGAAATATAAATATGATAACGACGTCGGATACAATTGATATTTGTATTTTAGTAAAGTTTGTACTGAGGTCCCGGCATTGATGACATAATGCCAACCACATGAGCATAGGTTTTTCATTCAAATTGGACCGCTCACAGACCAACAGCGCCCCCGTAACAGTACGATAAGCCCATTGCGTCGACCTTTAATGAAGTGAGGCCTGTAATGTAATATTCATGTTGGTTTAATCAGTCAAGCAATATCCAGAACTGCGCACTGAAAGTTTTCAAAGTGTACTTTTAAAACATAACGAACGTGTCCAGAACCTGTTGATATCCCTGGCTTGATTTATTTATATTATGATATCCTCGAGCCGAGGCCTTTCTTTATCGGTAATTTCTCGATCAAGGAACTAGAGGGTGACGTTTAGGGGAAGCCAATAACGGTCTGTTAAGGAGGGCCTGGACTAATGTAAAACCCTATCTGAAGAGTAAAGGACTATATAAATAGCTATACATTGATGACATATATGCGATGAACCCAAATTCCGATCCACACACCTGGTATGTCTCCCTCGACTCGACACAACGCTCAAACCAACCTATGACTTGGTCATACTGGATTCAGTAGAGATATTAATTCTTTAGTGTATTCAGTCAGGGGCGGATAGCCTATTGATACACCAGTCGTATCATGCCATCGAATCTGGTCGCTGGAAAGTTGAAAGGAAATAAAGGAGTACTTGCTCATCAACTTTCCATGAAGCTCACATTAAACTTTGGGAGAACCTGGAGGCTGACGTGTGACGTTTAGGTGCAGCTAATTATGATCTGGTAAGAAAATCCTCGTGCTTAAAAGCTGTAATAATTTAAAATCTATTTAAAATCCATTAGAGCGTATTTGGTGGTGCTAAATACCGTCGTTAATTTCACGTTTGTGGATCTACTCAAAAGTATTTCTTCGAAGAAGGTGCCCCTCGTTGGCCAGTTCCAATACCGTTTCATTTCAATATATATATATAAACTGTCTCCACTGGTTTGACATGTCTTTTATGAGCTTAAAGGGTATTACACTGAAATTTCAGGGTGTGGGACCGGAGCTAGGCTGACTGGAGTAACCGTCTGGGGCGCCATCAACATTGTCACTTGTGAACCAGACAATCAAGGCAGCGTCGAATATATTCTATTTGAAGAGTAAAGGGCGATAAAAACAGCCTCCACGTGTGTCAAGGCCGCAGCAGCGAATATATTTGTCAAAATCAATACTACATTTAAGACATACGAGCTGAACCTAAATCATAAAATCCACATATCCATGGGTCCTTCGATGCAACGGTCAAACCAAACCTCCATTCGTGTAATATGTCTAGGACTTGGTCGAACTGGAGTCAGTAAAGCTATACATTCGGCGTTGATTATTTGTTAATTTCTCACTTCATGTTTGGTTTAGACTGTTAGTTTGACCGAGGCCCTCGAAATTTTGGGTTATGGGCCTTGCTATCATACGATCAAATGGATGGAATCCCGCCCAAGTGATTGGCTTAAATGGGTGGAACAGTATGAGAGTACGTCTGCATGAACTGATATTAGAAAGACTGGCTTAGGTCGAAATTTAGAAGGCGGAGATCCCGAGCTTATAGATAACATCTTACAGGGTTATTCATCCGTCCTGGATCAGCCAGCGGCGAATTTCCCAGAGACGCTATATCGAGCTTACCCGGATGCTAAATTTATTTTGGTGAGTAAATGTGTATTGGGACACTGCTTGAACTAGCTAATATACGTGTCAGACAACACGGGATCCGAAGAAATGGGAACGAAGCATGAAGCTAACTGTAAACCCCCTAGTCGAACAAGTGCAGACCGCGGTTGAACCTCAGGAATGGCAAAAGTCCGCGAGGGTCTGGAATGAGCTGAGGAGTAAGCTACGATAGTACAGTGTCACTCAGCGCCTTACTCAAATCATTCTCTAGAGAAACTACAGCCAGAGTTGCTCACGGATGACTTTGCGGATGTACTTGTGAGGCATAATAAACGTGTGGAGGAGCTCATACCTGCCAGCCAATTACTCGTCTACAAGGTCGAAGATGGCTGGGAACCATTGTCTGAATTTCTGGGCGTGTAAGTCTCCTAATGTGTCCGAATTACGGCGATTAACTAAGTGTAACAGACCTATCCCAGACGTACCATTTCCCAATGTAAACAATACTGATACGTTCAGGGCAATGCTGAAACTGCCTGCACTGCTGTAGATGGGCTGGGCTGCGGGGATAAGCAGCGATTTTGTATCTGTCAATATGGTGTTGGATTCTGGAGCACAATTTAAATATGTGTAACGTCACCCGGATACTTCCCTGCGATGCATCAGGGAGAATGTGAGACACAAGGTGTATTTATTTATTACTCATCGACTTGTTGAGAATTACAGACATCATAGTGATAAACAATGGCTCGGATATTAGGAGCATTGTAATCACTAAGTGAATTTTGTACCAGAATGTCGATGAGAAGCAATGTGATAACACCACGGAATAGAAAAATAAATGATAGAGTCCTTTTCGAACGGATTGCAGTCGATACATACAAAAATGAAGATTCAGCGAATACTGTACATCAGGAAAACGGGCAACGGCGCCTATTTTTTCCGTAGAGCTACACAGGCTAGCAAACATCTATGGAAATAACTTGCAGCTATGCTCGCTAGCTCTTGCTACAGGTTCTGGACAAACTCCGTCAGTTTGAACAATTATGAGCGCCAGGCGACAGGTCACAACTTGGTATCGTACCACTCCCCCACTGCCTACCAGCACACACTGTTTTCACTGCATCACAGTCTTCGTTCCTCTCTCTCTTTCAAGACCTTCGGATAAAGGTAATGTTCTTAATTCCCTGCATGAAATTGGAGTGAAATTGAACCCGCTGCAGGAGTCGTCGGCCAGGCACTTCACATTTCTTTGCCATCGGTGAATTCAATCCAATGGTAACTTCCGCTCAGTTATTCAACAATTGATTCAATTCCATATCATTATAGAATCGACTGCAACTGACCACGTATCTGTAAGGGCGCTCTGGTGCTAGAACGCCGATGATGGTTCGGAACGGGCCTTAGGGTATGTACTTCAATGCATTTGGATGTTCTATATGCTAGCTAATACCGACATGCCAGTTGTAACGTTGGTCCAATACTCAACACAAGAACCATAAAAACTAGGCCCTCAGCGTCCATAGCATATCCTATAACTAGGTGGGACTTGTTATCCTCAGATGTTACAGCTCTGTTCTAACCTTGCGCTCTTCTATAGAATGGCATATATGTTATTCTACAAGGTCAATTATTTCTTCTCCAAGACCTTGGCTTTCATCTTCCCTTTTATGCCGCACGGACCGTTCTTGTTTCTGAGACCTATTTATATTATGATATATTATTCACCGATGCAGCTATTAAAATTCATTCATGTATTTATTTTATGAAATATATCGATGTTTTTGATGTCTCTACTACATAATCATGCATTGAAAACTGGTTCTATCAGACTGGGAAAATACGACGTAATACATATGGCTCTAGCGATTCCTATTGAGACTACAGGCTCTATATAGTCAACTATAGTACCTGCGACCGCTAGCCTAGCGGAAAATGGCGGGGCTTCTAGAGAAGCTACAGAGACTAGCGTAGTGTACATAAATTACAGAGGCTACGATCACTACAGGCGCTATATAGACTATATAGCGTTTGCCAGGTTTCCTGATGTATATCAATTCGGTGTATCTCATTCTTGCAGCGACGCAATCCGTTCATGAGGAAGAAGAAGCGAAGATGACTTCCTCATCTGTATGTCCCACCTTGGGTATGAATAATGCGTGGCAGGATACGTGGTCACGATGCGGCTAGCAAGAAATCAATAAGGAGAAGGGATATAACCTAAACGGATGATACGAAGCTTGGAGATTGATTTTCCAAATAAACAGCCTTTGAAGATGCAATATGTATATGTATGTGAATTGTATTTAAAGTAATCTGAATAGCAAATCCACGAGCCTATTTGCATAGAGGGGTGCAACACGTTCGTGAGCCTGTAAGGAACTCAATTCGCCATTGTCATGCCAATTCTGTCGATGTGTAATGCCCGAACATGTAAAGCGTCAAGGATTATGATATTCATGGAACGGAGGCGGGTACGGAGGAGGAAAGTGATGATCCAAACGAGCACTGAAACGATTGAAGGGTGACGTTTTCAAGCAAGAACAACCGTTAAACGGATTGCATACATCCAGTGTGCTATAATTGATGCTTTATAGATTATATCCAAAGAGAGCTGGATATCGATTTGATGAACCTATTTGCACAGAAGGATGCAATCCGTTTTTTGAGAAAGTCAATTCGCCTCCGCCGATAACGCGTGAAAATATAGGATCTCTGATGGGGACGCGGGAACAAATAATGGAGGCACGATTGGAGAATGATTTCCTTAAGCCAGAAAAAACTTTAAAGAGATTGATAGGTATGTGAATTGTATTCAACGAGAGCTGGATATCAATCCAAATCGCCCATAGTCATCAGGCTTGCAATCCAGCCTGAGAGGTTGAGAAGTCGAAAGGATTCAGAGATTAAAAGGCGGTCTGCTCATCATCCATCCGACATCCTAGATACCATTCAGAATAATATCATACTAACAAAGGGAAATATGCTAGGAAGATGTCGAGAATTATTGTATTTGTGGCGGCGATGATTCGAGAATGAACTTTTTTAAGTCGGGACAACCTTTATGTAAACGGATTGCGTAGCTTTCTTGGAATGCTATAGGTGTGGATTGCATCCAACGAGAGTTAGATAACAATTCCAGGAGCTTATTTATGACTCGGGGTGCAATCCGGTCAAGTCGAAAGGATTGGGAGAGTAAAGGGCATCTTCACTGTCTACAGTGATATCTCCCGTACCGTAAATATCAGAATAACACTTGAAATGTATCCTATAGAGGATTATCGTATTCATGATGGGGATACGAGACACGGGGCCAATGAGGGAGTAATAACCGACACGAGCATTGAAATGATTGGTGGGGAATTTTCCAGAAGCGCAACCTTTGAAAGGATTGCATCCAAGGCCCTAATTTTGTAGGTGTATATTGTATTCAGCGAGAGCTAGATAATAGTGCTACGAGCTTATTTACATCGAGGGGTGAAATTGATGGGGATGTAGCGGTTGATGAGGAAGGGGAATTGAGAACAATTTGAATGATAGGGTGAGATATTGTGATCGGAAAGTGGATGTTAATATTAAAGGGAGAGGATTTAGAACGAATGCAGCCTTTGGCTCGCTCTGGGTATTATGGGATTATATTCTGTGTGTTCCGAATGATAATTTGACACACAATTGGTTTGGTTTCCAAGGATGCAGTTCGTTTAGGAGGGATGTTGAAAGATAGCTTCATCATCATCAATATCATCGACGTTCGTAAGCTTGTTTCCATGCCTGACAGTAAAACACATGGACGATTATGCTATCAGCATGGGGAACCGAGGAGTCGACGAGGAAATATAACCAGCGAATGTTGTGAAAATTATGAGAGAAAGTAATGGAACGGAGTGCATCATTAAAACGGCAAGCGGTGCGGTGTGCTCGGAGTACTGGATAATAATTGGACACATCGGCGAACTTCTCCACTCCAATGATGCAAGCCGCATGTAGAGTAGTTGGCTAGAAAAAGATGGCTTGCTCATCGAAGGGTGTGCCTTAAAGATTTTGATAAATAACTACTACAATGAGAATGGAAGCGTTGGGATCATCAAGGATATTAGGCGGAAGATCGATTAGGAAGAGCTGTAAAGAAAGGTTGGGTTGCGATTGTGAGAACTCGACTGGAAAGATACCTTGCCCAGCGAGACGTCGCGCTGGTGTCCGCCATGATGAACACCTACTTATGATGGACACCTACTTAGGACTTTGCGAGAGTAAGAGCACTTTGGTCATCAAGTGCACTAGACGGAATATCGATGAGGAAGAGGTGAAAATGAGACAACGAAGATATTGAACGGACTACCGCCCAGCCATCTGCAATTGAAAAATGTGGACTGGGTCCAGTTGTGCCGGATGGCAGTTCAAGCTACCGAAGTATCTCTGGCAAGCATGCAATCCGTTCAAATTCGGAGGTCCGCATGAAATTTGAATGAAGCGACGCTGCTGCAAACAAGCTTCTTGAGGGCATTGTCGCATGTAGGGTGGGAGTTGAGGAAGAGTGCAAACGAGGGTACGAAGATAGAGGTTAAACTGATTGTATTCAAGCTTTACGTCGATATGATGTCGACTGCATCGAGTGCTGAATAGCAGTCGAGCAATCTATCTTTGCGCTGATGCAATCCGTTCGGAGGTGTGTTGTAATGAAAAAGTCATGCGGTGTGTGATACAAGCTCAGCAGGCAAGAAACCACGCAGATGCTGCAGCAATTGAAGCGGGCGAACAACTCACAACAAGAGCAGGAAAAGGAACCTGCCTTTTCGAGCTGAGCTCGGCCTGGGCGGCCTGAGACGAGTCACCAATCACTAGTGTGGCCATCATGACCTGAAGCTAAAGCCTGAGCAAGCAGCTTGGTCAGCAGCGTCCACAGACACCTAGCCGCTGCCCCGCCGCCAAGCTGCTGCTGCTGCTGCAGCTTCGACTTCTACAACTTCTTCTGGAAGTTAATAGTAAATTTGTTCGTTTTATTTCTTAAAAGCTCTGTTTCCGTTTCCCGATGCCCTTCCCCTCCCCCTTACAATAAGTAATAAGTATGTAACCGTTGAATACTTATTATACACCGCCTGCAGGGGTTGGTGCAGTTGAATCTAAGAGCGCAAGGAGTAGAAGGAGTGGTGTTCTGTGACTAGTATTCGAGAATGGTTTTTCCAAATGAACAACCTTTGAACGGAATCAGACGGGTTGCATCCAACGGTGATATAGACTTAGATTGTATTCAACGAGAGTTGGATAGCAATTCCACGTAGATAGCAATTCTACGGGCCTATGTGCATAGAGGGATGTATCATGTGCCAATCCGTCAACGAGGAAGTTGATTCACCACCGTTTCTTCCGTGCCTGTTGATAGATAATTAAACGCGTGAAAATATAAACTCTGATGGTGACACTGAAGAGCGATATAGCCCAAACAAATCGTGTGACGAATGGAGGGTGCTGTTTTCAAGCCAGAAGGAACGGGTTGCAAGCTACATTTCAGGAATATAGGTGTGACTTGTATTCAACGACAGATGCATAACATTTCCGTCGGCCTATTTACAATGAGGGATGTAATCCGTTCGTGAGGAAGATAAATCGAATGGTCGCGAGATTAAAGGGGTGGTTTGGTCATCGCTGGTCTCACATCCTGGACACATATAATATCAGAATAATACTTAATAAATAAGGTATGGAGCAGATTCCGGGGACTAATTAAAATAAACACACGAGGATTGGAGAATTTTTTTTCTCAAATGAAGAACCTCTGAACGGATTAGATCCATCTGTGCTAATAAGGTGCGAGGATTTATTTAACGAGGGCTGAATAAAAGTACCATGAGCCTGTCTGCATGGAAGGATGCGATCCGTTCGTGAGCCTGAGAATCCAAAAGTCGAAAAGACTGGGGAAATTAAAGGGTGGGTTGCTCCACGAACATATACCACGCAAAATGAATGTCACAATAGCACCTGAAAGCATAAGAGCTTGAGGATGGGGATATTCAAACTATAATGCGGGAAGGAGAACGGATGAGGAGAGAGAGATATGATCCAAATCAACGCTGCGGCTGCAATTACATCGAGAGCGATTTCGCAAGAGAACATTCTTTGAACGGATTGCAGCCAACGCACCAGAAAAGATAGGTGTGTGAATTGTATTCAGCGAGAACTGGATAAAAAATCCACGGGCCTATTTGCATCGAGGGATGGAATCCGTTCATGGGAAGTCAAGTCGAAGAATTGCGAGAGTAAAGGATTCTTCATCAACCACCGTGATATCTCCCGTACCGTGAATATCAAAATAACACTTGAAATGCATTATATCGAGGATTATGGTAGTCAAAATGGGGACACGATATACCGAGATCGATGAGGAGAGATATGAGAGATATAACCCAAATGAACGCTGTCATGATTGAAGAACGATTTTTCCAAAAGAGGGAACATTTAAACGGATTGCATCACTAAACAAGTTTTAAAGGCGTGAATTGTATTTAACGAGGATTAAATAACAATTCCATGAGCCTGTTTGCATAATGATATAGAGATGCAATCCGTTCGCAAGGGAATCAAGGCGAAGGAATGGGGAGATTAAAGCGCTACTCATCGTCCACCAGGATTTCCCCCGTTATCGTGAATCTCAGAATAACACTTGAGATGTATTACATCGAGGATTATAGTATTCATTATGGGGACATGCGACCTGGGAGGCGACGAGAGACGAATAACAACCTAAATAAACATTGAAATGATTGGAGGGTAATTCTTCAAAAGGATTCCAAGATAGCCCTGTTAATTGTATTCAGCGAGAGCTGGATAGCAATTCCATGATCTTATTTTATTTGTGATTCATTGTTTAATTCATTTATGAGGAAGTCGGATCAAAAGGATTGGGAGAATACAGGGCTCCCTGCTCATCGACGCGTCGCGCTGGTGTCCGTCATGATGAACACTTACTTGCGAGAAGAAAAGCGTTATGACCATCAAGTGGACTAGGCAACGGAGTATTGACGAGGAAGAAGGCAAACGAGGTTGAACGGCTGGCATCTCCCACTTAATATCTTATAGGACGCGAACTGTATTCAGAGTGTGCTGGATAGCAACGTTCGAGCGACCTATCGTTGTCAGGATGGAGTCCGTGGGTGAATCACTGCTCCTAAACTCTGCAAACAAGCTTGTTAATGGTCACGGTATTGTCGCAGTCGGGATGGAAGTGATCATCAGGTGCACTAGATGGCAGAGGATGGATGAGGAAGAGTTGTGGAGGGTCCTGAAGATGGGGTATTAAACGGATTGCATTCAAATTACACAGTCTATAGGATGTGGACTGTATCCAGAGTGTGCTGGATAGCATATCGATCGACCTATCTTTGACCGGATGCAATCCGTTTCGGAGGTGTGTGTGTGTGTGAATGGAAGCGACGCTTGGGTATATAATGCCTGGTGCACAATTATCCAGAGTCGTTCATTCGAGATGGAGGCCACGGCAGGAATTGTCCGCTTGGCGTGTCAGACCTGGAATGCTCCCAACTATAGCTTCCAACGAATGTGCCATGTTACACAGGATGAAAACCCCTGCAGTGGAGGATAGGCAAAGCACACGAGCAAGATGAGTCTGATGAGACACGTAATTTCTTGTGTAGCTTGATTAGCGTCGTTTGAAAAATCGAACTCCGCAAAATAAGTGGAGGTAGATGTTTAAGCGCAGCCAATCCAAAGCTAATCGGGCTTAAGGATGCAATACTAAACCAGGTAATGATATAAAGCTATTTGAAGAATAAGGACAGCTATACAATTTGCTCCTACATGTTTATTAACTTATGTGTCAAGAAAACAGCAGGTACGTGTCAAAATGACAGCCGTTACTTGTATGTTAATATCAATCAATTTAAGACGCATACTAGTAGGAACTGAAGCTAAATTGCACCCCATGTCTCCCTCAACGCAGCGGCCGAATCAACCCTCCATTCGGGTCATATGTCTAGGCCTTAGTCGTACTGGAGTCAGTAATGGTGTAAATAAATAATCTCGCTCTTTCTTAATTCTCGATTGGTATAGACTACCAGCATGACCAAGGCCCTAGAAATATTGGGATATGGCCCATGTTACCATACATTCAGCTTAGTAAGTTCTGGAGTTAATGACTTCAAAAAGTGGATGAAGATATACGATAGTGAGTGAAGGAAAGACATGGATATTAGATACTGCGACTGATAGGACATTAGAGGGAGAAGATCTCGAAATTATAGATGGCATCTTACAGGGTTATTCATCTGTCCTCGATCTGCCCGCGGCCAATTTCCCGGAGGCATTATATCGAGCGTACCCGGATGCCAAATTCATTTTGGTAAATGGGTTTTATTTTTTTCGAGATCTCGTCCTAATATTATAATACCAATTCTCAGACCACACGGGATCCGGCAAAGTGGGAACAAAGCCTAAAACATACTGTAATTGCTAGGACGGAAAAAGCGCGTCATGCAAAAGAACCCACCGAAGGGCTGAAGTCAATTATGGCCTGGTGGGATGAGCATGGTAAGCGCATCAACCTTCAACCTTTAGCAAACTCTGCAATATCGCATTCACGTCGGGTTTATCAGTGAAATAACATCCAGAAATGGGCACCGAACATTTTCAAAATGTGCTTTTACGACACAATGAACGCGTCCAGAACCTTATACCTGCCGGCAAATTGCTCGTATACAATGTCGCAGAAGGATGGGAGCCTCTATCCCAATTCTTTGGGGTGTAAGTGTCTGAATATATTATAATGACCACCATTGATCCATTGAGACAGGCCCATTCCCGAGGCTCCCTTCCCGAACATCAACTCTACACAGAGCTACAGGATGAATCGTGACTTGCCTCCACTACAATAATTACACATGTATGTAGGCTGATAGAGACTGCGCAGCGGTGTCATATTGTTTATATTGTCTTTTCGAGGAAATTTAGATTTGTAAATGTGAAAAATGTGGTAGAAAAACATAGAAGATGCCAGTACCACGAATTGTTAGTCGTTATCTCTGGCTGCCTGATTTATTCAAGTATTCTATTAAGTATTAATGAGAATTCGACCCTTTCCGACGAGAAGATATTATGATAGCCTCGAGATAGAACGCAATTTCTCGCGTTGTTTGATTGGTGTCGCTTGAAAATCGAACTCCGAAAGAGACCCTGCATCAGGAAAACGGGCAACGGCGCCTAATTTTGCCGTAGAGCTACACAGGCTAGCAAACATCTATGGAAATAACTTGCAGCTATGCTCGCTAGCTCTTGTTACACGTTCTGGACAAACGCCGCCGGTTTGAACAATTATGAGCGCCAGGCGACAGGTCACAACTTGGTATTGTACCACTCCCACCACTACCTACCAGCACACACTGTTTTCACTGCCTCACAGTCTTCGTTCCTCTCTCTCTTTCAAGAGCTTCGGATAAAGGTAATTTTCTTAATTCCCTGCATAAGATTGGGGTGAAATTGAACCCGCTGCAGGAGTCGTCGGCCAGGCACTTCACATTTCTTTGCTATCAATGAGTTCAATCCAATGATGACTTCCGCTCAGTTATTCAGCAATTGATTCAATTCCATATCATTCTAGAATCGACCGTCATTATAAAATCGACCACCATTATAGAATCAAAGGCAACTGACCATGTATCTGCGAGGACGTTCTGGTGCTAGAACACTGATGACGGTTCGGAACGGGCCTTAGGGTATGTACTTCAATGCATTTGGATGTTCTACATGCTAGCTAATACCGACATGCCAGTTGTAACGTCGGTCTAATACTCAACACAAGAACCATAAAAACTAGGCCCTCACCTTGCGCTCTTCTGTAGAATGGCATATATGCTATTCTACAAGGTCAATATTTTCTCTCCGAGACCTCGGCTTTCATCTTTCCTTTTAGACCGCACGGACCGTTCTTGTTTCTGAAACCTATTTAGTTTGTAATATATTATTCACCGATGCAGCTATTAACATTTATTCGTGTATCTATTGTATGAGATATATCGATGTTTTTGACATCTCTACTACATAATCATGCATTGGAAACTGGTTCTACTAGACCGGGAAAAATACGACGTAATACATATGGCTCTAGCTATGCCTATTGATACTACAGGCTCTATATAGTCAACTATAGTACCTGCAACCACTAGCCTAGCGGAAAATGGCGGGGGCTCTAGAGAAGCTACAGAATCTAGCGTAGTGTACATAAATTACAGAGGCTACGGTCACTACAGACACTATATAGACTATACAGTGTTTGCCAGGTTTCCTGATGTGGAGGTAGAGCAAATCTCAAGCCAATCAGGCTCTGATATCGAAATCCTAATGAAGTTCTCGCTTGTAATGATATAAAGCTATTTGACAGCCATAAAAAGAGCTTCTGCACGTGTCATGGGAACAGCAGAGATAAGTATGTCAAATCAATCAATTTAAAACGTCTAGGAGCTGAAGTTTTGAAACCGTAACCCATGTCTCCCTCAACGCAGCGGCCGAATCAACCATCAATTCGGGTTATATATCTTGGTCTTAGTCGTACTGGAGTGAGTTAAGATCTAAATTGTCGTCGCTTGGTTTCTCAAAATTTGTTTGGTTTAGACTGTTAGTCTAATGGAGGCTCTGGAATTGTTAGAATACGGGCCGTATTATCATACGATCAAATGGGTGCAATCCCAGCCAAACGATTTTCATAAATGGATAGAACAATACGAGAGTATGTCTGAATAACTAGAACTTGGAAACATCTCGAGCACATAGATGTCATTTTACAAGGTTATTCATATCTCCTGGTCCCTGGATCAGCCAGCGGCGAATTTCCCGGAGGCATTATATCGAGTTTGCCCGGATGCTAAGTTCATTTTGGTGAGTAAATGTGCATTAGGATTATGCTTGAAATATCTAATATATTTCTTAGACGACACGGGATCCGGAAAATGGGAACGAAGCATGAAGATGCTGTAAAGCCGGCAGTCGAAGGCGTGCTGGCCGCGGTTGAACCTCAGGAATGGCATCGCAATAGAAGCCGACATCACCCTTGTTGTCTGCCTTTGACGACCAACTCTAGTCTATCCAACCATCTAGCAAGGATTTAATCGTCGAGGTATAATCCATTTACCGTTGATGTAATTTGTTAAGAGTACAGCTATCCAGACAATGTTATAAAAGGTGGAGTGCGAAGCTCTTCGTCTCCATCATCTTCTTCGACTCTCATCCTCTACTCTTCTACTCTACCAGTATCTCCAATGGCCATTTTTGCCAGTTTCATCCTCCTTGCTCTCGTCCATTTGGTGGCGGCATTCCCTACCTACGACTCGATTGCTGTATACGAGTACGTTGCTCGCAATGGTGTTGCCGCCATCCCCAACTCGCATCTTCCTTTGCCAAAGGGACAGGACGGCCTCAAGTTGGTCAACCACCCTGCTCATCCTTTCATCACTGCCAGTCCTAATGATATTCGTGGACCCTGCCCGACTTTAAACACTATTGCTTCTTCATCATTCCTTGCGCATGTGCGCATGTGTTGATTTAAAAAAATTAGTACCTTCCTAGGAACGGTGTTGTTAGGCCCGACCAGATTGTTATTGCAGTCATGGAAGGTATAATACTCTGTCGTCATGTAAAAATTCAATGTAAAACAATACTTTCCGTCTAGGCTTGAAATTGGGCAATGATTTTGCCAAATTCTCGTGCTACCAGGCTTTATTGATGAACGGAAATTCTCTCACCAACTTGATGAGTATCGGAATGAAATCTCCTCTCACTGGTCCCGATACACCAAAGCCCACTCTCGTCGGTGGTCTAACCCAGCACGGCACTTTCCAAGGTATTATTCCTTTAAATTGAGATATCTGGATTAATCTGACATATCTTATACAGGCGACACGAGCATGACTCGTGTTGATGCCTTCTTCGGTGACCAAGCCGTTCTCAACAAGGATCTCTTCCAAGGTGTACGTCTAAATATCTTTTTTTTTCTTAAATTGTATTTATTATTACGACTGCAATTTATTTCTACGATGGCACCTACGACGTCAATGCGGCTGCTGAGCTCCGTAACCAACGTCTGCAGAACTCCACCCAGACCAACCCCTAACTCGTTTTCACTTGTCCCCGTATTCTCTCGGCTACTCCGAAGCCGTCTTCCCCGCCATCTTCTTCGTTGATGGCTGTCTCAACAACCAACTCGCAATTGACGCCGCTCGTCACTTCTTCGACTTCCAGATGATGCCCACCAATTTCCACAGTCAGCCAGCACAGCTCAACTTCACAATGGTCGATCCCTCGTTCCAGAAATCTTCAACAAGCATCCCTTCGTTCCCGGTGTCAACCATGGCAAGAACAACTTCGTTTGGCAACCCCAGACCCCTCCTCTCAGCAGCTTCTGCAGAATTTACGAGGATACTGTCATGCGTGTCATTCCTGGTCAATATCCCAAGCTCACCAGTGTCCTCAGGGATGCCCTTAACAGGAACTTGGGCTTCTTCTATGGAGCCGTCCGCGCAGAGCATAACTGCACTCAAGTCTTCCCCTATGGCAGGGATTGATCAAAGGATTGACCATTTTCCCTATCGCCTTTGCATATTATTTAGTTGCTCAGACGTCTCAATTATTTATCTTATCTATAACCCTTCTTATAATCACTTTTAGGATACCTACTATGTAGTTCCTTTGGGAAATATAATTTGTATTTCAGGCAAACTCCATGTCTGGCAGCATCTCCTTCCAGAGTAATACTTAGTACAAGTAAACGACACTTGATATCTCACGTTGAAGTCTGTTCTTCCAAGACAAACTCAATAATATCCGCCCTTCCTGTCTCATACAGCTCAGTAAATTTTAAGCCAGATCTTCGACTGAAGTATGTCAAAATCGGCCAAAGTATAGATAAGACGAGACCCTTTTAAACTCACCCAAGTTCAATGATATCTTGTAGTCTGCGTTCTCTTGCATTCCCGCATACTATCATCAGCACATCGATCGTGAATCTAACCTTGTTCATGAGGACGTAATCTATGCCCTATAAATTATATTAGTTTGCGGTTAAATAAAAGAAAGGTCTCTCCGCACCTGTGTTGCCCCATTGGCAGCTGGCTGGACAATTTTATCAGGCAAAACAAGGTCGTCTATATAGTTCGGTCAGACATTTGAACTGATTGACAAAATGGACAGGTACGCACGTAGCAGTAATTTACTATCTCTTCCCATTGATCTGCGAACATTGGTAAGAATTTTAACAGAATCGTCATCCTTCCAATTATGTCTGATTGTTTTTAGCTCATAGGAACGCAAGAAGAGAGCTTTAAAATATAACTTACGATACCAGGCGAAGCTACACGCTGTAATAAGCATGCAACGACTCTGCAATAATCAAAAAGGATTCACATAATAAATGTCCGCACCTGAGATTGGAGGTCCCTAAAAGAAGTCAAAACTTTCAAAGGAGACTCGTCCACTCTCCAATGCTTCAGGATAATTCTCGGACCAAAACTATTCATGACCAGTTTATTACTTAGGCTGAGAAATCCTTAGAAAGATTTCACATGCCTTTCGCCCTTCCTCAACAGGTCCGGGTAGATCCTGAATAATAAAACGAAGATTGGGAAATGATTTATAAAGTTTCAAAGACCCTGCGCCAATTCTCCCACCGACGTCTACAATAGTGGTATTTGAAGGAAGTGAAGCCCATGGGTAGGCTGAAATCGAAAGTGAGATGGCAAGCAATGGCAAGATAAGCATTAGGATTAATCCACTCACTAGAGGTATATGAGCCCGCCACATTCTCGGTTACGCCTAACATACATCAGGAAACCTGGCAAACGCTATATAGTCTATATAGCGCCTGTAGTGATCGTAGCCTCTGTAATTTATGTACACTACGCTAGTCTCTGTAGCTTCTCTAGAAGCCCCGCCATTTTCCGCTAGGCTAGCGGTCGCAGGTACTATAGTTGACTATATAGAGCCTGTAGTCTCAATAGGAATCGCTAGAGCCATATGTATTACGTCGTATTTTCCCAGTCTGATAGAACCAGTTTTCAATGCATGATTATGTAGTAGAGACATCAAAAACATCGATATATTTCATAAAATAAATACATGAATGAATTTTAATAGCTGCATCGGTGAATAATATATCACAATATAAATAGGTCTCAGAAACAAGAACGGTCCGTGCGGCATAAAAGGGAAGATGAAATCCAAGGTCTTGGAGAAGAAATAATTGATCTTGTAGAATAACATATATGCCATTCTATAGAAGAGCGCAAGGTTAGAACAGAGCTGTAACATCTGAGGATAACAAGTCCCACCTAGTTATAGGATATGCTATGGACGCTGAGGGCCTAGTTTTTATGGTTCTTGTGTTGAGTATTGGACCAACGTTACAACTGGCATGTCGGTATTAGCTAGCATATAGAACATCCAAATGCATTGAAGTACATACCCTAAGGCCCGTTCCGAACCATCATCGGCGTTCTAGCACCAGAGCGCCCTTACAGATACGTGGTCAGTTGCAGTCGATTCTATAATGATATGGAATTGAATCAATTGTTGAATAACTGAGCGGAAGTTACCATTGGATTGAATTCACCGATGGCAAAGAAATGTGAAGTGCCTGGCCGACGACTCCTGCAGCGGGTTCAATTTCACTCCAATTTCATGCAGGGAATTAAGAACATTACCTTTATCCGAAGGTCTTGAAAGAGAGAGAGGAACGAAGACTGTGATGCAGTGAAAACAGTGTGTGCTGGTAGGCAGTGGGGGAGTGGTACGATACCAAGTTGTGACCTGTCGCCTGGCGCTCATAATTGTTCAAACTGACGGAGTTTGTCCAGAACCTGTAGCAAGAGCTAGCGAGCATAGCTGCAAGTTATTTCCATAGATGTTTGCTAGCCTGTGTAGCTCTACGGAAAAAATAGGCGCCGTTGCCCGTTTTCCTGATGTAGCATTCGCGACTCTCTAGAGAAACGAAAGAAGTACGTTAAGAGAACCGTTCAAGCCTTCGCGAGGCAATATGGATTTACTTTTCCCCTGTACTAGTAATCCTTTAAGTTTGGATGGTAACTCCTGAATATGATAAACACACCTTATCGTTCTGTATTACCGAATAATAGCTCTTGCCTTCGGGTACATTGAAAACTCTTCCAAGGCTGCAAGCCCAGGGATCATCTGAAATCCGTAGATGGGGTGTCGAAGAACTTCACTGAGCCTGGCGGACGCCTGTCCACCTTCCTCGTTACTGTTGAATAAAGTTAGTAAACACAATCCTATTCTCCGAGCAACAGAAACGGTTTTTTTGAACTCACTACCAAGATATTGCAGCGGAGATTGGCGTATTTTCATGCAGTAACATCGAATACTGGTTATTGACAAATACACCAGGTTCAACTGTTATGACTGCATGAGAGAATGCATCGAGCTTGTGTCTGACACATGCCTTCGCGAAAAATATGTTTTGTCGAGAGATATCGAAGGACTCTCGAAAGCTTGTCTGAAGTGATCCCTGTCTTCTCAGATAAGGCCTCGACCGCTAGACCTTTCTCTCCAGCATTTTTCAAATGTGTAGGGACCTTGGCATCGATTACAGTGCAAATGCAGCCTCGTTTAACCACCTAGGACGGAGATGTATTTAACTGAAGAATTAATCAAATAATAATCCTGCTCTCAGTCTGTTACCTCGAATGAGTGCTGTAATAAAATATTATAACACCCAAGAAAATGTGTAGATATCAATGGTCCTCACATCAGCCATCCGCCTATAAGGGTTAACCACAGTAGCGACCAGCTCCTCACAGGCAGCATCTACTGTTTTCATGGCATCTGATAAAGCATTACTTGGTTCCTCCAGGTCAAAGGGGCGGATATCAGGTGAGTCCAATGAAGGGATCGTTTGACCTTTCCTGGAATATTCGGATTTGATGACGCTCACCGCTGAAGTAATATGAGCTAGCAATAAGTCTAATCTCTCGTCCATATTGTTGGAGATTGCTATATGGATCGAAAGAACAGGCTCAGGGGACTCCTGGGATGTATCACACAAGGGTGTCTTTGGAATGCGATTAAATACACCCAGGTATCCAAAAGAAGGATGGATTTGGAAATTTGCCATGCCATTCTGGTGTGTTCCAATATAAGATTTAAATCAGATCAAGCTCATATGTAATTAAAAGAACAGCAATACTCTACCTGTCTTCCGGGAAATGGTGGTTTCGAATCGGTGTCCAGAGAAATTGGGAATGAATTTCTTGATGTATCCCGATAACACTTTGGATTTAAAGGTTCCGAAGTATAAGATATAGAGACGTCGAGACATCGATATGAATGGTCTCAACAGTATCATGAGATATTGTCCTAAAGTAGATCGGAAGAGGAAGCACAAGCCAAACGTCAATCCCCTAGAGAGACGTGTGAGCAAGAAGCTCTCTGAGGTTATCTCGTGACAGCCATTTCACAGGATCTTCTGAATTGCATAGAATAGGTCATGTGGGTAAACTTGTGGCTCAAATGAATTGCTTACCTAAAAAACTATATATACATTTCATCCACAGATTTGTGTGTATCACCGAGTCAATAGTGAGTTCGCGGTATCTTGCTAATCACACCTGTCAAGACATTGCAACAAGGAAAGACCGTGAGAACCTTTGGATGAGGAAATAAGAATAGACCTGTATATTGAAAGCTGCCCATATCAGTACTACCTTGAAGGTTTGCCAGCTCATCCTGATCATGAAAAAGCGGAGGCAAACCCAGCCTGTGAACGAACCGACTGCCGTCATCGTGAACGTAACGCGGGCCGTGACATGGCCCGACTGTTTGGCGTCCCCTTGTTGTCCGCAACTATCTCCGCCTGGGTTCACTTTCACTACGTTCTGCACCAAATGACTGGATATTCATTTTGTACACCGGCAGGGATTGCTCCTTGTTCTGCCACTTTGTAGTTGGACTACAAGTTGCTCAGATGCTATAATCACTATATGGTATTTCCGAAAAGTATGCATCTGCCAATGTCTGTTTTTTTTCCCGCCATTATGAAGTTTAGTCAGAAATCGGAAAGGATGCACTGCCAAGATGCCGTGGAGCAGTGTACTCGCCGGTCGGCCTCCTCCTTGGGCACTTCGGACTTCGTTTCCTTTGCCTAAACCTATGATAGACACATTCAGAAGATTGCTTCTTATCTGTCAAACTCGAAGTACACCGTTTCCAGCTCGATATCCAGCGAATTCAGATCCGAAGAAACGACTCATGCGAGACCCACGTATAATTGAATTTGATTGTGCCAGTTAAGACTATTGACATTCAACCACATTCGATACTGCTAATGCTTGACCTTATGGATATATAGGAATTAGCTGTGGCCGAGCGTACGCTGTCAGTGGTGGGGACAGACTGGTTATGGTGGCTTGCGTAGTCCTCTATGCAAGTTTCATAAGCAAAAACCTGGTACGAAGCTCTTCTAATCTTTTCCCCAAAACTAATGTGCGAATCACAGCCTCGAGTTGGAATTTCCACCTACAGCAAGGTTGGAGAAGTGACATGAAACCAACTGTGGGTGTTTAAATTTTCAGCCAAATTCTTTATGCTCAGTGAAATTTATTTCTTCTGCACAGCTGTAAGCACCGTGTAACTGATGTCACAACCCACCCATTAACACTTATTTTATGTCATATGAAGTCATAGCATCACTAGTGATAGACACGATACTCAAATCCTTTGTCCTTGGGACCACGCTATATTACACTCTGAGGCTAAGAAGTTTGTTGAAAAAGGTTCTGTTTCATAGACCCCAATCGACAACGGAACTCCTCACTCAGCAAGGTATGTAATAAATTAGGTATCTGCTATAACCGAGTCTTAAGAAATACATGCTCTAGGTGATCTTCATTTCCTGTGCGTCAATTTTTTGACATGTGATATGCCGTACTGAGCTCCAGAAGCATTGTGTTCATTTGGTCACTAGAATATTCTTTTCTTACTTCCGTGATTGAATCAAAGAATATTAGATGATCCAATCAAGTTGACGTAGTTTCTAGATTTCTACCGTATATCCTCACTCTCCGTCAGCTAACGTTCAAATTAGCCCGAGCGGTGCTAGGTTAAAAATACATATTTTGGCTTTTGATCATTGGGTTTGGGTTGCCGACTGGTGAATAGAGGGGGGCTACTGGAGGTGAAAATATGAGTGAAACATACTCACCATTATCTCTGAAAGAATTTGGAGCAGTCAGAGGACTTGGAGGAATACTATGGGGATAGCAGGAAAGTATGTATGAATCCCTCTCAATTCTGATGACAGAATTAGTTAGGAAATTCTTTCGGCTACCAAGGATAATGACCTCAGGATTCGGTGAAGGTTTTATTATTGTTCACTAAAGGTAACAATGAGCAATACTATCAGGATTTGGAAGGTATTTACTTCACTAAGCCTGCTACCTACATGCGAGGGGTAGATCAACGGCATTTCGAGAACTTATGCTACAGTGGCGCACAAAAAGAATGCAAGTGCACTTTTTAGGTGTTAGCTCATGCCACGTCAAGTGGTGACCTGAGGTATGAATACGAAACTTATAGTGACAGTTGGAAGTTATTTTTTGAGCATAGAAATGCCGGCATGATTCTGCCTCTGGAAGGAGGGGTGATTTTCTGAAGCTGCCCTACTAGAAATTACTTCTTCCACAATTTCTTTGAGAACTAGGGGGTGAATGGGACTTGGAGTTTATTTTTTGCTCTACAAATTTGTATTAGAAACCTATGCCTAATTCTCGTTTCTTATAGCTCTGCAAGGCTTGCAATCCTGGCATTTTTGAATATTTCAGCCCTAAAACCATTAAAATATTCAAAAATTGCCACTTTGACCCTCCTTTAGCTCTTCAGGGAGGAAGAATGGGTTTGGGGTTTCTAATACAAGTTTTTAGAGCAAAAAATAAACTCTAAGTCCCATTGCAATCCATTTTTTGAGCAAGTCAATTTGCCACGGCCAATAACACATGAAAATATAGGGTCTATGTAGACTCGTTACTAGAGACACATGATAGCAGGAATATATGCAGCATATATTTTGAGAATACATGAAGTATATTTTGAGGACAGGGAGTGGCTAGGAATGGGAAAACAAAACACGATATTTTGAGCGATTTTGGAGGAAACCCCACAGGGGTTCCCACTGGGTATGCAGGACGAGGATCTGGGGGGGTTCATGAGCAGTGATTTGGGTGGGTGGGAAAGCCCCGTTGTCGTGAATAGAAAGCTGAGATTACGATTGAACTTCCTAATGCCTGAGCAAAATGTGATCAGTAATTATGTAGGAAATGTAGTATACTAGACACACCGGAACCTCGACTAGGACAGCGATGGTAAATCCTTGAAGTCATCATGGTATTCCTGTGGTGATAGAGCTCATCTAAACGGGCTGAGGAAGGAGTTAGTAATCAAACATAAGTGTATAATAGTAGATCTTACCCCAAACACCACAACCCTCATGTTGCTTCTGACAACCAGTGATGACATAGCCACAATTAATTCCTGGAGTGCGGCAGATTCTTATGTGGAGAATATGATCTTCATGTGTCTAGGGTGTAGATTCCTGCATTGCACAGAGGCAGCAGGGGATGGGGACATCATAAAGAGCAAAGGCATCGTGCAATTCCTCTGGAAGGTACTTGTGCCCGTCTTCCTTGAGTGGCCTGAAATAAATGACAATTAGCATGATATGATCCACTCAAGATAGCATTATAATGTACCAAGCAAAAGGACTTGCATTCTCGGCAGATCCAAGCCTAAAGTCCAATAACATGTCACTCATCAACGCCTCCCGGAAAATATCCATGCCATCTGCAAACACCTCTTGCCGAAGAAGGTCTTCATATTTCGTATCAGATGTGGCAATATGGTTGGACAAATGGGTGGCAGACCAGGGTGAAGAGGAGGGCAAGGAGGAGGGCAAGGAGGAGGGCAAGGAGGAGGGCAAGGAGGAGGGCAAGGAGGAGGGCAAGGAGGAGGGAGATTGGGGAGACATTGGGAAGACAAAAATAACAGAACTTGAAAGCGGTTGGAAAGGAGTAAGGTTATGAGGACGGGGTGCAGGTAGAAGAGTATAAGATTATAGTGCTTGCAGAGAATGAACGAAGGAAGGGGAGATGGTTGGAGTGAAGATTTCGGACCAACAGGCCTGCCTTTATACCTGTGGGGGCAAGGAAATTAAATAATTATTGAAGTTATCTGAAAAGGGAGAATGTCCATGAGCGGAAAATATCTATAGCCATAGATAGTAGACTTCAAAAAATGGCTTACTGTTTCGACACTGAGGAGCATGGATTGAGGAGAAAGAGCACCAACAGAAGCAGATAAGATCTGCAGACATCTGCGAATGTGTGAATCCTGGACATTGTTGCCGTAGAGGCTTTTTTTCAAGAATCTAAATCTAGAATTCTGTAATCAAGAGCTGCAGCATGGCAGCGGGAGAAGCAGCTGCAGCATCGAGGCAGCAAATGACGCCGCCACTGTGGACGGTTGTAGGTGCTGCTGACGAAGCTGAGGCGCTCTGCAGCCATTTGGCCGTTGTCACGTCACATCAGTGTTACCATCACATCATGTCACCCTTGAATTTTCAGTTTCTTCTTGTCCACTATCTTTATGCCAGAACTAGGAAGAAAGCCACATTATCTCTCAATCAGAATGGTAGATTTCAACAAAAATAACCTCTGACAGATGCTGTAAGCATCTTATCTGATTCCGACAGAGTGTCTTCCACTACAGGAGCATGTACAAATAAGGCAAAACAGGTTTATTAGCTGAATTTGCGATTAAGAAATACAAATCTCATCATGGAGTAACTGAAGTTGAGCTCACTGTAACACTAACTGAGAAGTTGTATAAGGTGCCAAAGGGTAAATTGAAGGCCTAGTAAGGAATTTCTAATGTGCATAAACTCGGGTCTGTTGGGCAAATTTGGCCGTTCCCAGCGCTTATTTTTAACATATATTGAAGCTTTTTTTCTATCATATAACACCTCCTATTTACATAGTAGAATTTCAATTTCAGCCCAAGAATATCATCCCTTAAGTTTGCAAGAAAGTTTTGTCCTCCACCATAGAAGAAAAGTTCGGGCGACATAGAAGATGCCAGTACCATGAATTATTAGTTGTTATCTCGGGTTGGGGGCCTCTTGATCTCGTACCATCACCATTGAGTGTTTCCCACACTCAATGGATCAAGAGCTAGGCGTATTAGCCCTTCCAGAGTCACTTCGGTGGCTAAGGCGGGTCGTCTATGTCAGGGGACGCCTTCAGATTTCCGCCCGGAACCTTTCCGTTCGGAATCATCCCTCGCGTCAAGCACCCTCTGGAAGCGATTCCGTGCGGGATTCACCCTCAACACATTCGTCGACTCCTGTGGCCGGAGAGCGGGAGGTTTGGTTGGAGACAGTGGTCGTCTGGTGGAGAGTATATGCGCATGTAGTCATAGCGTATGAGTGAAGGGTTGTTTAGCGCTGGTCAGCGATCGGGATCGTTCCGTTGTTTCTCCGTTCGCTTCCATTTCCTTTGTTTTCCTTTTTCATTGGTTCGTTTCCCCCTTCCTTATTGTTTCCGAGTTCATCAGATCATTGTTCATTCTCCTTTCGGGTTTACGTTCCGATTCCGGGCGGTATATAGTGGGCTCACTCTGGCAGAGGCAATCCAAGTCTTTCTCTTTGGATTTCCCCTCTGCTAGGTGAGATTCCCTCCGCGTGTATATATTTCATTTACTTATATCTCTTTGGATTTCCCCTCTGCTAGCTCTGTGTGACGTCCGCTCGGCTGCGAGGGTTGCCCTTACAGTCTAGGGTCATACCAACTGCCCTCCGTGAATCTCCTCACAGTAAAAACCACAAAACATCGAGGAGAAAAACCTATGAGGGCGAACTCAATGCCTCTCGACGACAACCACCCAACCAAACAATACCAAACAAGGGTGATAACATGCAGGGCGATCCCACGCCTCGTGCCTCTCCCTTCCTTTGTCTACCTCCACCACCCTGCTATCAACGACTTAATCCTTCCATCCTTCACATGGCCTGTCATCTGCAGCATAACCACAAAGAAAAGCCACGATGTGCTGACTGAAGTGTTCGCCACCTCCGGTCGTCATCGGGCCAGGACGCCGAACCACTCTATGCCCCCTCGCCTCTAAATACGATGACCCCCACCGCTCTCCCACAACGGATTTCCTCCCGCTCGCTATACTAGCACCCCACCTCTCGACAGCCTCATCGCAACACCTTGTCTCACCACAACTCTACACCTCACCTCACGCTTCCACGCTCCCATGTCGAACGTTAACAACACCCCCACCCATTCCCGCAAACTCTCTTATGCCGCCGCCGCCGCTGCTGGTCAAAGCAGTGACGAGGATATGACAACCTCATCCCCTTTCCGCATAGACCCACCCATCGAATACATAGATGACGACGACGACCTCATGGGCGAAGATGGCGAATCCCAGGCCCATCCTACCTCAACCGATTCTCCCGATTCGCCCATTAGTGCAGACGATCCCTCCTCTACCACTCTCGTCTCTTCTACTGGTTCTACCACAAATCTCACTACTGCCATCACTCCCATTCCCGGTCCTACAACCGTCCTTGTCGCTGATCAACTCAAAGAGCCCACTCTCCCTATGGCCACAATCCTTACCACCGTCCCTCACAAGTGAGCTGCTAAGGACGACGAGCCTACAAAGACCAAGACGAGTCGAGGTCTGTGTTTCTCGAAGAAATCTAAAGTCAACGATGGTAGCGATGTCAGCTCTGGGAGCATAAACTCCAGTACGTAACCCTACACCCCAGCTAACAGACTCTCTCTAACCCCCCCAACCTAGGAGCAGCCACTGTCCCATCCGTGGCTCATCAGATCCCCCCCCCCCCTGCCTCCATCTCCACCGCCCCCACACCCCTTGTGACCGTAGGCTTCACTGTCCCCGCAAACCCGCCCCCGACCACACAAAACGTCACCCCAATCACCGAACTCTCGGTCCCCCCTGAAATGATCTCTAGAATCATGCCGAGGCCACTTCAGGGAGACTCTGAAGTCTTCGGCATGGAGCTCAAAGAACTCTACATCCAGGTCCATCATGAGTCCACCGACATGTGGCAGCGTGAATCGGGAGAGAAGATGGTCCTCTATCCCAAAGATCCTACCCCTTGCGATCCTACAACCATCATTCTCAAGACCCGCCGCTTCCTACAGAACCTGTTGCCTCATCGCGACATCAGCACTCTCATCGTAGGCGCACCACGCCTCGTCAATACCTCCGTTGCCTACAGACCCGCTTTCCCCATCTTCATAGGCCGACTCACAGCCCCTGAGAAGAGGCTTCTTATGTCCCGCAATGTCTGGGTCACACCATCGGTTCAGCTTTTCACCAAAGACTTCATCCCCCCTCCCAGCTCCTGGGTCATGACTCTACGTGGTCTTCCATTCCTTCCCGATACTACTACTGAGACCGGTAACAACGCCCTTGTCCAGTTAGTTGTGTGCCGCAAGATTCACAACACAATCACAATCAGCGCTTTTATCATGAAGCATCATGACAACCTCCCTGCAGGACTCAGCCCTAACGGCGCTGTCAACCATGTCGTCAATTCTGTCCATATCACTGGCCTCCCCGTCATCGTCAATGGTGAACAGGTTGGTATGTTCAATGTATATATCGACCCCCCATCGCGCAATCTCACGCACCATGAGAAATGGCTCAGTCTGATGCGAAACAATGTATACACCATGGTTCAAGGCGCTGGCTTCCCCCTCAAACCGTCCTACCATTGCAGTATCTGCAAAGGTCTGGATCACCCCACCGGTCTCTGCCCTTTCACTACCCTACCTGGATGGGTGGAAGGCCCTGCAAATGACACCGACAATGGCCCGGATGGTGACAACCAAGTCAGTGGTGACATCATCAGTTTCCCTAATGATGTCCATTTCCCCAACGATATCAACCGCCCCAACAACAGCGCTACTAGAGGAGGCGGAGGCGGCAGAGGACGTGGTTTCAGCAGCAGACACGATAACGGCAACGGCCGAGGAAATAGTCGAGGTGGCTATCGGGGTAACAACCGTGGCAAACGTCACTAACCTATCCCCCTATAGTCCAATACTATAGACTACTATAAAGAACATGTACAATAGCTACAATGAGTTTAAATCATAAATATGTTTATTTGTTACGAATTTCGGGTTGAAAGTGTGACATGTGATGTGACGCAGGCTCCAAACATTGTCCAAGCCACCACCACAATCGCGAGCGACCAATACCTGTCCCTGGGATCAACTTTCCTTATCTCGTTCGAAGTTCTCTCTTGATAGGCAGCTCTCTGCGGCTCTAAACTACCTCATGCTTGAAGCTTGAGCGATTCCCAAGCCATCTCACAAACACCCCAATGCTATGACGACCTGCTCCTAGTATTGCCAACGATTCGATGTGGTTCATTTTAAACCGCGAACCGAACCAATAATAGACTGATTGCTCCGAGCCATTTATTATTTGGTCCTGCCGGCTTGTTTTTATTTATAAACCGGTCTCAAGCGATCTAGTCCGCTGGAACCAGTTCCTGCTATAGATAGCAGGAGCGTGACAGCAGCTAGTAGGGCCACACTATTCTCAACATCGTCGATCTTACCAAAGAACAGGACCTAAATCCACTTGTTTCCTACTAGCAATTACGTATATATGCTATACTACATATACCATCCCTCCTCTGACTGATTCGTGAGAAGACAAGTGGAAAAGGAAAAAATACCCTATAGAACCACGGTTCAGCGGAGTAAGTCCGGTTTACAACCCGAACAGACCACTAGGCAACGATCAGGGCCTCGAACTGTTGCTACTTTAAACCGAACCATTGGTTTCAGTTCGCCTCGGAACCAAAACCGAACTTTTGCAACACTACCACAGAGCTATCTTCTATTGCTGCTAACTACTGCTGACTGAATCTATGTGTAATCCACTGTTGCCTCTGCTGGGTCTATTCTACAACCATTGGCTATCCCTCGGTGTAAGGGAGCGGAACTCCCTGCACGATGCTTCTAATATTAGATACCTAGTATCGCTTACCTCCCAGCCTCAGCGCTCACCTCAGGGCCTCCTCTTGTCCATTGAGTTAGTAGTCGATCGTTATGGGTCAGCTATCGGGCGGGCGCTCGGCCGCACCCGGCAGTCTACCATGACCCCAGTTTTTATAGAATCGCAGAATAGACCAACGAAGAACAGCGATGAAATCCTGAAATGCATGAACGACCCATCAAATCAGCACTCCCGTTACCAATTTATTTATTTTATTTTAAATACTTACGCAAAAGAAAACATGTTTCCCACTATAGCATTTTCAAAAAAACCTTGCCCATCGCCACAAAAATGTGTCTCGAATAAACGGTACGAATAAATATTAAAAATGTTATTTAATTAACTATCCCAGTATTTCATGTGTTTCGCGGCGAACAGCGGGGTGCACAAAATTACGCAATGACAAGGTTCTTTCTGGAAGCACTGTAAATACCCTGGAACTGGACCACCCTGCTGAAAATTCAGCTATTAAAACCTTTCGCTCACGGCGTTCCGCGCCTATATTTTTGCTGAGAGTTGTAGAAGACTTTGAAAAGAGGAGGAAAGCTAATATTTCCCCCTCGTCTGGAATCCTTTCCTTTTACTCTTAGGAGAACCATAGGACTCGATGACTGCTTCGCACCTAGAATGGCCTCAGCTGCACTCATGTTACTCAGCAAGCAGGATTCGGATTTCTAATATTTGAGTGTGTCTTCCCACACTTCCGTCGTTGCCTCTACCTTACCCTCGCTATCTTCTGACTACAGTCAGAATCAGAGAACTGGAAGACTCATAGAGCTATGTATACCTCGAGTTATGCCAGCTCATACTATGGTATTTCTCCCGTTGTTTCCAAAACTGACGGAACTATCATCTCACTTGGCCACTCCACATCACCTATTCAGCCTAGAGTAGTTCCATTACCTCCGGGCCAATTTATATATTTTGTGGCCACAATCTACCATCTATAGTCACATTCGTGAACAGACCAAAGTAAATATAATTTGCTGCTTCCCACAGAAGGTGGTATTCGGGGTACAAGATGGAGCGGCCGCACATTGGCGTGAAGCGCCGCCGTCGCTTGCCGTTAACCAATTCATAATGATCGACACCTAACTGGGTCGATTTGCAACTCACCCGTTACAATACTCTCTTTCCGTCCGCCTCCGCTTTCTCCACACCCATCACACTACATCTACATAATAGGCAACACTCATACATTAATGAATAAATGTCTGTCCGCTCTCCCTAAAACAAAAACAAAAATGCCTGAATAAACATAAGTACATCCCATAGCATGAGCCGAGTCTTTGGACAGCCTTAAATAACACTATGGCCCACATTTACTGATCATTGCAAGATGAGACAGGAAAGCCATAGTGCCGCTCTGGGATAAACCCAAAATGGCAATGTGGCACATGTCATAGCAAATAGCTAATGCTTGATGTGAAACCTCGAGTTGCACTCAGCTCACAACTCAGTCTCGAGTCAAGCAAAAGCCACCCGTGGAGTTCGGATGACTCCCAAATCATATCTGTAGGTTGTAGGATATGGTGGGTCTGCTCCCCTGGAGCAGTTGGGCGATCACTAAGTCTCAGCACGAAATACCTGATACGCAGACGGTACACACTTCGGGCTATAGATATAGAACCTGCCTCTCTGTACGCCGAGGGAGCCAAGCTGCTGGCAGTCAATCCAATGACGCCAACAGAGAGAACGGCAGTGCGATGGTCACCACTCCGGTGCGTCGTCATGAGCCTCCTCCTTATGGAAGGATGTTTCAAGATGACAACTCGGACTCCGAAAGCAACAAAAGCAGCAGTAGTGTCACTTCAGACAACTATAGTAGTGATGGTATACATCCATTAAATAGTGACATAATTGACAATACACCGTCACGTAGTAATACCCAGACTACATCTCGAACAACATTCAATCAACAAAACCATGCACCTCGAAGAGAAATGCCTCGTCCATCTTCCCCTGAAATCCCATCAACTTCTGATGATATCTTCGATTTTCTAGCACAACGACAACGAGAAGCTACACCCACTCAACAACCTCATCCCCAACACCAAGGACCACTGCAGACAAGCACTCATAAAAATAAGAAAACCATGAGAGGTAGTCTCCAGATCTCCTCTCTTAATATTAGAGGAGGTGGCTCAAATGCCACTCGTGATAAATGGGACCACCTCTGGCAAGTCATGTGACAAAACCAAATTGGTATTCTTGCAGTTCAAGAATCCCACATCTCCGATGCAGCACTTCAAGAATTAGAGAACACATTCAATAGTAGACTACAAATTCTTAACAGTACTGGTGAAACAAACTCCAAAGGAGTGGCTTTCCTTCTCAACAAACAGCTGACAGCATGGAAAGAAGCCAAAACAATTGAAATAATCCCTGGTCGAGCCCTTCTACTCCTGCTCCCCTGGCACAATGAACAAACACTTAATATTCTAAATGTATATGCACCAAACCCACACAATGAGAATAAAGACTTCTGGTCTAATCTCCATGAGAAATGGCAAGATGATGGCCTCCCAATGGTCCACCTCATGCTTGGTGACTTCAACATGGTAGAAGATAGCATTGACCGCCTTCCAGCCCATAATGACCCCCCAGGCCCTAGAGAAGCACTAGCAAAATTCAAATCTGTCTTCAAATTAACAGATGGATGGCGTCGAGAAAATCCTGACACCATTGCCCACACCTGGCATCAGAACCAAAGAGACATCCACTCAAGAATTGATCTTATCTACTCAAATGAAGATATCTTCCAGCATAGTTCCAACTGGACTGCAACTCCACCTCTCATACTCTCGGACCATGACATGGTAAATGTTCGAGTATTTAATGCTACCATGCCTTACGTAGGTACAGGTCGCTGGACAATCCCCCTCTTCATACTAAAAGAAGAGAATATAATGAAGGAGATATGTTGGAAAGGAATGCAGTGTCTGCAATCCTTTGAATCTCTACCAGCACATGAACATGAACATATCCAGCAAATATATAGTGCCTTCAAACAAGAATTGATTAGCACCATACGCAACTATGCCAAAAAACGCATCCCAACAATTCAATGACAAATTAAATATAAAATCTCACAACTCGAAGAGGTACTAAAAAACACTCCTGACCCAGTAGAAAAAGCTACTCTAGCCTCTGATCTAAAAGAAAATATAAGGTTCCTAGAACAAAAACGCCACTCCCAAGCTAGGCAAAATACTGCAGTCAAGTTCACTCTCAAGGATGAAACTCTTGACCCAGACTGGCTCCGAAGAGGAAAGGAAATGAAACTGAGGGATACAATTATGATGTTACAAATACCAAATTCGAACCCTCCCAAATACAGTAAGAAAACAGATGAGATGACAGAACTAGCCCGAAACTACCACAATGACCTCCAAAGACAAAACATAGTACTCAACCAGCCATCCTTGGAAAGAGAGGCTGAAATCCAAGATGTCTTACACTTCCCCTCTAAAGAATTAGATCCTGAGTACACAATACAACTCCAGGCCAACATAACAGAAGATGAAGTGATGAGAACAATCCGAAAACTTCCAAATGGAGTGGCTTCAGGCCTAGATGGTATCCCATATGAACTGATGAAAACAATGGAATTAAGATTTCAACAAGATATCAAAAGTGAAAAACTGGGCTTTGACATTGTAAAGCTGCTAACAATAGTCTACAATGACATTGAGACTCATGGAGTAAAAGAAGGAAGTGAATTTGCTGATGGCTGGATTTGCCCCCTATACAAGAAAAAAGATCGCTCCCAAATAAGTAATTACAGACCTATCACAATTTTAAATGCAGACTATCGTCTAATGACAAGAATACTCACCACCAAATTAATGGTCGCTGTCCCAGATCTCATCCACAAGGATCAAGCTGGCTTCATAAAAGGAAGGCAGATAGCAGACCAAACAGACACCATCAACCACATGATAGATTGTTGTGAAGTACTGGAACAAAATGGTGCTCTTGTCTGTTTAGACCAAGAAAAAGCTTATGATAAAGTTCGACATGACTACCTATGGAAAGTCCTTGAGAAATACAACCTACCTGGAAAGTTCATCACCACCATTAAAGCCCTCTACTCACAAGCAAAAACAAAAGCTATCCTCAATGGAGTTATAAGTTCCTCATTCAATGTCATATGAGGTATGAGGCAAGGAGATGCACTATCATGCCTACTTTTCAATTTAGCAATTGAACCACTAGCAACAATGATTAGATCATCTGCCCTAAAAGGTTTCCAAATAGAAAATGACATAGAAAAACTTATAGTCCTTCTCTTTGCCGATGACACGACAGTCTTCCTATCTGAGTATGATAAATACACGGACCTAGAAAATCTTCTCCTCACATGGTGCAAGGCATCTGGGGCAAAGTTCAACCTCGAAAAAACAACCATCTTACCCATAGGTACCAAAGCATACAGAGATCAAGTCATCACCACATGTAGACTCCATTCGACACAAGATCTTATCAAGGATAACATCCATATAGCAAAAGAAGGAGAACCTGTTTGGGTATTAGGTTCGTTTGTAGGAAACAAAGTGAACCAGGTTGCAGTTTGGACACCCATCATAGAAACTATTGAATCATCACTTTCTCGTTGGAACAAACTCCATCCCACACCGGATGGTAGAAAAATTATTATCCAAATAGAATTTGGAGGAAGAACTCAATACCTAACACGTGTGCAAGGCATGCCCAAAGATGTAGAGAACACTCTAATAAAAATGATTAGAAGCTTCCTATGGGGAGACAGTAAATCTCCACCAATTAACCTTGACACAATGTATGCCAACACCGCCTCTGGTGGGAAGAAAATTCTGAATATTAAAGTAAGAAATCATGCCATAGAACTTATGAAACTAAAGGCTTATCTTAGCTTTGGTGAAAATCGTCCTAGGTGGACTCCAATTATTGACGAACTAATAAACCACAACATCCGACCAAAATACAACATTCAAGACAAAGAATGTATGGCTAATATGTTTATGCAAACATGGCTCCCCAGACTCATGCGCTCTTCAACAACTCTACCAGAAAGTGTCCGGACCATGATAAAAATAGGGCTACACTATGGTGTCGGTCTTGCCCCAAACTCTCTAAATGCAGATGCAAAACGCCAAATTCCTCTGTGGTACCATCCAGGCTATAAGAAGAGAAAATATGTCCAATGGAATAGCAAAGCAGCAAAATGTCTGAGAGCAAAACATGAACTCACTACAGTAGGTAGTGTAATGGACTTTATCGACTCTGATATCCCAGAGGACCACATCCCAATTAACTCCTGTAACTGCAATTTCTGCACTAACCTCTGCAACTATGGCTGCAATACACCACACACATGCCATAAAACAGCAATACGATTCCTAGATGGAATAGGAGATATATGGCTCCCAAAGAATACTCCCCAGTCAGCACAGAACCTAGAAGCTCCT
>KN837210.1:73263-100255 GCA_000827215.1 Sphaerobolus stellatus SS14 | reverse complement strand
CTATCCTCACAAAAGTAAAAGGTCACAGCAATGATCCTGGAAATGATGGAGCAGATGAGCTTGCTAACCAAGGAGCTCAGAAAGAGCTCCCAGATGTAATCAACCTTACAATTCCTCCAGAATATGCTCTGATGGGAGCAAAATTAAGTGTCATGGACCAAAAGACTCTCTGTAAAGGAATACTTGAAACAATCACACTACGAGAGAGACGAGCAACCTCCATAATGGTAGAAAGAATTCAATGTTCAGTGGCAGAAGTCACTGGAGTGTCTCCTTCAAACAAAAAAATATGGTCATCCTTCCTCAATAAAGCAATAACAAAGCGACCACGTACCTTCCTGTAGAAAAGTGCTCATGATGCAAACCGTGTTGGCTCATACTGGATCCACATTCCAGAAATGGAAGACCGCTCTGAGTGTATTCCATGTGACTCCATTGAATCAATGGATCACATACTCACAGAATGTGATGTCTCAGGCCAAAATATTATCTGGAAAATGGCAGAAAATCTGTGGTCACACACAGGAAAACCATGGACTAAACCCAGCCTAGGCCTAATAGTCGGGTGTGGACTTCATATGTACACCAAGGAGAATGGCAGAGTTGACAATGGGCTCAGCAGGCTATACACAATTATTATGTCAGAAAGTGCACACCTCATATGGAAAACCCGTAATGAATGGAGAATAGAAACCCAAGGCAATCCGGCAAAATTGCCACAACCGGGAGAATTAAAGAATAAATGGCTCGCCAAGCTAAACAAAAGACTCCATTTTGATAGACTGTCATCTGATGCAAACAGATATGGCAAGAAAGCCACAAAGCGGTCCATAGTATACAATACTTGGAAACACTTAATGTCCCCTAATGATATCTGGGACTTCTCTTATATATTAAGCGGGGTTTTAGTGGGTAGGGTGTCTGGCCTCCGGCCAGCACGAGCCCCACACTAACTGTCCATCACTGTTGTGCGTAAAAAGCATTTCCTCGCGGATTGGTCTTACTGTATGTTCTATGTCTATGTCTATGTCTATGTCTGTCTTTCGCAAGGTTGAGATTCCTTGCCACCTAGCTAGGATTGGGAGGGCAACCCGGTTACTTGTTCCAATCCCCATAGCTCCACCAAAAAAAAAAAAAAAATAGTTGTTATCTCGGGTTGCCTGATTTATTCAAGTATTCTATTAAGTATTAATGAAAATTTGACCCTTTCCGATGAGAAGATATTATGATAGCCTGGAGACAAGACATAATTTCTCGTGTAGTTTGATTGCCGTTGCTTAAAAGTCAAACTTCGGAAGAGAACCTGGAGTTAGAGTGAATCCACAGCCAATTAGGCACTGGTATGGAAATCCTAATGGAGCTCTCGCTTGAAATGTCATAAAGCTATTCGATAGCCATACAAAACACTTCCACGCATGTATTATTGCACATATCAAGGAAGCTGTAGAGATATGTTAAAATCAACCAATTTAAAACGCATAGGAACTGAAGATTTGAAACCACACCCCATGTCTCCGTCAACGCAGCGGCTGAATCAACCCTCCATCCGGGTTATATTTCTAGGACTCAGTCGTACTAGAGTCTATTAGGATCTAATTGTCGTATTTTTTTGGATTCTTACATCTTGTTTTGTTTAGACTGTTAGTATAATGGAAGTCCTGGAAATGTTAGGTTACGGACCATGTTATCATACGATTAAATGGGTGCAATCCCAGCCAAGCGATTTTCATAAATGGATAGAACAATACGAGAGTACGTCTGAATAAACTAGAACTTAGAAACTGTGGCTTAGGTTGAAATTTAGAGGGCGGAGATCCTGAGCTCATAGATGTCATCTTACAAGGTTATTCATCCGTCCTAGATCAGCCAGCGGCGAATTTCCCAGAGATATTATATCGGGCTTACCCGGATGCTAAGTTCGCTTTGGTGAGTAAATGTGCAGTAGGATTATGCTTAAAATATCTAATATATTTCTCAGACAACACGGGATCAGGAAAAATGAGAATGAAGCATGAAGATGACTATAAAACCAACGGTCGAAGAAGTGCTGGCGGCGGTTGAACCGCAGGAATGACAGAAATCTGTGAGGGCGTGAAACGAGCTGAGGAGTCCGCTGCGATGATACACTGTATTACGAATACCTTACTCAAGTTATTATTTAGGAAAACTACAGCCTGAGTTGCTCACGGACGACTTCAAGGAAGTGCTTGTAAAGCACAATAAACGTATGGAGGAGCTCATACCTACCAGCAAATTGCTCGTCTACGAGGTCGAAGATGGATGGGAACTTTTGACGAAATTTCTCGGCGTGTAAGTTTTCAGTCTTTTCCCGAATTACACCGATTAATGAATTTCGACAGGCCTATGCCAGACGTCTCATTTCCACGTTCGAACGATACCAAGACTTTCAGGGAGGCGATAAATCTTAAGGAGTACTAGGCTTAGATGACAACAACGTCAAGATTGATTCCTCCTCCATTGCACTACTATAGCAAGGAGTCATCATCAGCGTTTCTCGGCCTAAAAGTGACACTTGGACAGGCTAATTATCCTTGTACTAATTATCCGTGCAATTATGACATAAATAATGGTTGAAAAATGTCTAAAGAGTCAGATATTCACTGCTGAGCGAGTTACTTACCTTCCTTCTTTACCCGCGCGTTAGAATGCATTAGCCGAATTTCCGCTAAAATGTTATAACTGACTGCCCTGGAATGGGTTCCACCAATACCCGATGTCACCTTTCTGACATGCCTGAATTGATTAAATTTTTGAAGCAGAACACGTAAATTCGGAAGAGTGGAGATGAACGGTATGCAGAAATAAAGACATACATAGCAGCTTCCTGAATGGGACTGATAGATGACACATGGGATCAGAAGATAAAGCGAAGATAACAAGGGCTTCTCCCGAAAGTGCACCTGCACGTGTATCGCTGTGCGAATGAAACAAAAAGTATATATAAAGCTGTATCATAACCACATTACCTCAATCACATCTCATGTCTCCATGAACGCAGCGGTCGAATCAGGCACCCATCCGTGTTATATGTCTAGGACTCAATCGTACTGGGGTCAGTAGCAACTCCAAACCACGATTACGTTGCTCACATACGACGGAATTTAGACAAGTAGTATGGCGGATGCTCTTGATATTTTGGGATACGGACCCTGCTATCATACACTGAGGTTACTCAACGCTGGGGGAAATGATTTTGAGAAGTGGACGGAACCGTTTGAGAGTTAGCATAATGGATTTAAATGTAAAAAATGCTAACTTACAATGTATTTAGAAGGACGAGACCCAGAAGCCATAGACCAGATCTTACAAGGTTACTCATCGGTCCTCGATGAGCCGGCTGCTGATTTACCGGAGATATTATACCGAGCTTACCCGGATGCTAAATTCATCTTGGTAGGTTATGACCTGATGGCTATGTCTTTCGTTAAACAATTTCAGACGACTAGAGATCCAGAGAAGTGGGAACGGAGCATGAAGAGGACGATACAGCCTGCAACTGAACGGGCGTTCACTGCCTCGGATGATCTTCTCCCAATGCAGAAATCATATGCAATTTGGCAGAGAATTAATAGTAGGATATGAGCACGAATATTTATGTGAATACTCACGCGTCTATTAGTCAAAGTAAATCCAGAACTACTCACGGACAATTTCCAAGACGTGCTTTTAAGGTATACTGAACGCGTGAAGAAGGCGATACCTGCGAGTCAACTGCTCGTGTACAGGGTAGAAGAAGGATGGGAACCTTTGACGCTATTTCTATGAGTGTAAGTAATTAAATATGTCGCAATTTCGGTAATTGATTATGCGCTACAGACCTATCCCAGATGAACCATTCCCAAATGTAAACGACACCGAGAAATTTAGAGTCAACAGGAAACTGCCTCCTTTGCAGTAAATAAAGTTGGCTCCTGGGATAAGCGTCAATTTTGTATCTGTGAATACACAATTTGATCATTTTTACACCACTCAGAAAGAGCCAGACTCGGATATGGCGAATGAATTGTCTGTACTTCTTTGTAGTATCGGGCAGCATACCAAATGTCTGGCTGCTGTAATGTCAGGAGGATGCGTCGTGTCAACAGCAAGAAAGCTGCAGCACAACTGCGGTGGAGCCAAAATATGCACAACGTCATGGCGCCACCTGGAGGCGCTGCGGCTTTTGCACAACTACATGAAATATAGATTTTTTACAACACACCTGAATTGTTCCTTCCAAATCACATCTCCCAAATCAGACAAATTGATTTTACCGCCCTCTCGAAAACGCCCTTAGTGTTGGAGGAATTCTCGGTCTACTTCTTCTAGGACTGCATCCAAAATATTGTAGAAGGAGAGCCTTCTTGAAATAAGAAATCCTTCCATTTATAAATGGCTCGAAAATATGTAGAAATTCTGAGTATAGATGGGTATAGTACGGCGATAAAGGAAGCCGCGCAAAAGCTACAGCACAACCGCAGTGGAGCCAAAATATGCACAATGCCATAGCGCCACCTGGAGGCGCTGTGGCTTTTGCATAGTGTCTATTGTAGAAGGAGAGCCTTCTTAAAATAAGAAATTCTTCGATTTATAAATGGCTCGAAAATATGTAGAAATTCTGAGTATAGATGGGTATAGTACAGCAATAAAGGAAGCCACTCAAAAGCCGCAGCACAACTGCGGTGGAGCCAAAATAGCACACCGTCTTAGCGCGACCTGGAGGCGCTGCAGCTTTTGCACAAAGTGTCTAATATCAATCAATTTAAGATGCATACTAGTAGGAACTGAAGCTAAATTGCACCCCATGTCTCCCTCAACGCAGCGGCTGAATCAACCCTCCATTCGGGCCATATGTCTAGGCCTTAGTCGTACTGGAGTCAGTAACGTTTTAAATAAATAATCTCGCTTTGTCTTACCTCTCTATTGGTATAGACTACCAGCATGACCAGGGCCTTGGAAATATTGGGATATGGACCATGTTACCAGACATTCACTCTCGTAAGTTCTGGGGGTAATGACTTCACAAAATGGATGGAGATATACGAGAGTGTGTGAAGAAAAGACATTAATATTAGATGCTGCGACTGATAAGACATTAGAGGGAGAAGATTTCGAAATTATAGATAGCATCTTACAGGGGTATTCATCTGTCCTCGATCTGCCCGCAGTCAATTTTCCAGAGGCATTATATCGAGCTTACCCGAATGCCAAATTCATTTTGGTGAGTGACTATGATTTTGATATGTCTCTCTAATAACAAGTCTCAGACCACACGAGATCCGGCAAAGTGGGAACAAAGTATAAAACAGACTCTCATTCCTAGGATGGAAAAGGCACGTAATGCAAAAGAACCTACTGAATCGATGGAGGCAGCTGCGGATTGGTGGGATCAGCATAGTAAGCGCATCAATCTTTAACAAAGTTTGAGATATCGCATTCACGTCTGGTTCGTCAGTAAAAGAACATCCAGAAATTGGGACGGAACATTTTCAAAGCGTACTTTTACGGCACAATGAACGCGTCCAGAACCTTATACCTGCCGATAAATTGCTCGTATACAATGTTGCAGAGAGATGGGAGCCTTTAGCCCAATTCCTTGGGGTGTAAGTGTTTGAATATATCATAATGACTACCATTGATCGATGAAGACAGGCCCATTCCCGGGGTTCCCTTCCCGCACGTTAACTCTACGCAGAGCTACAGGATGAATCGTGACCTGCCCCCATTACAATAATTGCGCATGTATGTAGCTGATAGAAACTGCGCGGCGGTGTCGTATTGTTTATATTGTCTCCTCGAGGAAATTTGATTTGTAAATATGAAGAATGTTGCAGAAACACATAGATGAAAATATCGGGTGACGAAGATGCCAGTGTGACCATGAATTATTTATCCTATATATTTAGAACTGGTGAGTTGTTATTCCTGGCTGCCTGATTCATTCAAGTATTCTACTACATATTAATGGGAAATTTGAACCTTTCGGAGGAGGAGATATTATTCTTGTGTAGTTGAATTGGCGTCGCTTAAAAATCGAATTTTGGAAGAGAGCCTGGAAGTAAACGTCTAAGTGCAAAGCCAACCAGACTCTGGTATGGAGATCCTAATGGAGCTCTCGCTTGGAATGATATAAAGCTATTTGACAGCCATTCAAAAAGCTTCCACACGTGTATTACTGCAAGTGTCAAGGAAACAGCAGAGATTTGTTAAAATCGATCAATTTAAAACGTAGAAGAACTGGGAAACTAAATTGCACCCCACGTCTCCCTCAACGCGGCGGCCGAATCAGCCCTCCATTCAGGTCATATGGAAGGGACCTAGTCATACTGGAGTCAGTCAGGATCTCGATTGTCATTACTCGGATTCTCACATCTTCTTTCACTTAGACTGTTAGCCTAATGGAAGCTCTGGAGATCTTAGGATACGGACCATGTTATCATACGATCAAATGGGTGCAATCCCGGCCAAGTGATTTTCATAGATGGGTGGAACGAGCAGAGGAGTAAGCTGTGATGGTACACTGTATTATGAATACCTTACTCAAGCTATTATTTAGCAAAACTACAGCCAGAGTTGCTAACGGACGACTTCAAGGAGGTGCTTGTGAAGCATAATAAACGCGTGGAGGAGCTCATACCTGCCAGCAAATTGCTCGTCTACGAGGTCGAATATGGATGGAATCCTTTGAAGTAATTTCTCGGCGTGTAAGTTTTCAATTTTCTTTCTCGAATTACAACGATTAATGAATTTCGACAGACCTACAGTTAGGGCACGGTCCTTGTCACAGTACTCTGTAATTTGCAAATATCTGGACATCCAAAATATATTTTCGGGATATTATTTTATAATTGGATGGGGAATTATTAAAAGTATGTTGGACTAGAATTTGGGAATTTTCCAACCCCTTTTAAAGGTAGCTGACTTAGGAGGGACTTTTAGGCATAAATAGGTGCCCATTGCTAGTCATTGTCTCACACTGTCCCCCTGCGGTCCACCTGTATGCCACTTGACACTGTTCATATTTGGGGTGGCCAATGTACTTTTATTTATCTTCTATCATTTGAATCAGCCCAGTTAGTCATTAGCATCCAAATTGGCGTCTGAGGCCCTATGAGGATCTGGTAGGCTATGGTTTCTTTAGAGCAGAAAAAGTAGCTTGAGCTCCATTGGTTGAAGCAAGTGAAGAATATTAGCAATATATCTAGTATTTAGGATGCCTTATTACAAGTCATAACAAGTGTTTCTGGGTGTAAATAAATAAATTCTGTACTTATGAAAGCTGATAGGCCTGTTTTTCACAGCAATAAATTTCTACAGGAGTCATTTCTCAGGGAATTGCGGCGAAACATTGTTGAAAAATAGATACATATATAGGAATGTTAAACAGCAAATAGGAAGAGATCCCGGTGAGCACTTTCCAGGATATTGTCACTGGGAAAAGGAGTGGGCCTGGGACAAGGACCGTGCCTTAACTGTATGCCAGACGTCTCATTTCCGCGTTCGAACGATACCCAAGACTTTCAGAGAGGCGATGAATCTTAAGGTGTACCAGGCTTAGATCACAACAACGTCAGATTGATTCCTCCTCCATTACATTACTGTAGTAAGGAGTCATGACCAGCGTTTCTCGGCGTAAAAGTGACACTTAACTTAGGGAGCCTAATTATCCCGGTAATTATGACATAAATACTGGTTGAAAAATGTCTAAAGAGTCAGATATTCACTGCTGAGCGAGTTACTTACCTTCCTTCTTTACCCGCGCGTTAGAATGCATTAGCCGAATCTCC
Source organism: Sphaerobolus stellatus SS14 (assembly GCA_000827215.1). Lineage (NCBI taxonomy): Eukaryota > Fungi > Basidiomycota > Agaricomycetes > Geastrales > Sphaerobolaceae > Sphaerobolus > Sphaerobolus stellatus. The sequence goes on along the minus strand of KN837210.1, from coordinate 92,468 downwards.
TCTAAAATGCGATAACAGACTGCCCTGGAATAGTTTCCACCAATACCCGATGTCACCTTTCTGACATGCCTGAATTGATTAAAATGTTGAAGCAGAATGCGTAAATTTGGAAGAGTGGAGATGAATGGTATGAAGAAATAAAAGACATACATAACAGCTTCCTGACTGGGAGTGATAGATGACAGGTGGGATCAGAAGAGCGAAGATAACAAGAGCTTCTCCCGAAAGTGCACCTGCACGTGTATCGCTGTGCGAATGAAACAAAAAGTATATATAAAACTGTATCATAACCACATTACCTCAATCACATCTCATGTCTCCATGAACGTAGCGGTCGAATCAGGCACCCATCCGTGTTATATGTCTAGGACTCAATCGTACTGGGGCCAGTAGCAACTTCAAACCACGATTACGTTGCTCACATACGACGTAATAGAGAGTTTGTGCAAAAGCCACAGCGCCACCTGTGGCTCAAACTGACCAATAGGAGGGCTGGATTAGCCACGGTGGAGCCACAAGTGGCGCTGTGGCTTTTGCACAAACTCTCTAATATAGACAAGCAGTATGGCGGATGCCCTTGATATTTTGGGATTCGGACCCTGCTATCATACACTGAGGTTACTCAACGCTGGGGGAAATGATTTTGAGAAGTGGGCGGAACAGTATGAGAGTTAGCATAATGGATTTAAATATAATAAATGCTAACTTACAATGTATTTAGAAGGAGGAGACCCAGAAGCCATAGACCAGATCTTACAGGGTTACTCCTCGGTCCTCGATGAGCCGGCTGCTGATTTACCGGAGATATTATACCGAGCTTACCCGGATGCTAAATTCATCCTGGTAGGTTATGACCTGATGGTTTTGTCTTTTGTTAAACGATTTCAGACGACCAGAGATCCAGATAAGTGGGAACGGAGCATGAAGAGGACGATACAGCCTGCAACTGAACGGGCGTTTACTGCCTCGGATGATTTTCTCCCAATGCAGAAATCATATGCAATTTGGCAGAAAATCAATAGTAGGATATGAGCACGAATATTTATGTGAATAATCGCGCGTCTATTAGTCAAAGTAAATCCAGAACTACTCACGGACAATTTCCAAGGCGTGCTTTTAGGGCATACTGAGCGCGTTAAGAAGGCGATACCTGCGAGTCAACTGCTCGTGTACAGGGTAGAAGAGGGATGGGAACCTTTGACGGTATTTCTAGGAGTATAAGTAATTAAATATGTCGCATTTCGGTAATTGATTATGCGCTACAGACCTGTCCCGGACGAACCATTCCCAAAGGTAAACGACACCGAGAAATTTAGAGCCAATAGGAAACTGCCATCTTTGCAGTAAATAAAGTAGGCTCCTAGGATAAGCGTCAATTTGTATCCACACAATTTGATCATTTTTACACCACTCAGAAAGAGCCAGACTCGGATATGGTGAATGAATTACCTATACTTCTTTGTAATATTGGGCGGCATCACCAGATGTCTGGTTGCTGTAATGCTAGGCTGGCTCGATCTACAGAGATCCTATACATGTGTTACTGTGCAAGGAACATATATAAAGCGTATGAAAAATCTCACATGCTAATATACACCCAATGCCTCCCTCTACGCAGCGGCCGAATCAGCCGTCTATTCGTGTCGTATGTCTAGGACTTCATCGTACTGGAGTGAGTGACTAAATCATGTCAGAATGTCGCTACATACCGTCACTATTTAGACCAGTAGTCTCGCCGACGCCCTTGACATTTTGGGATACGGGCCATGCTACCACACAATGAGGGTGCTTAACAATAGGGGTAATGACTTTGAAAAGTGGGCGGAACAATATGAGAGTAAGTCACCAAGTGCTGTGCTGGAAATGACTATGAGAAGATACGACTGACAAGAGATTTAGAGGGAGATCCTGAGGTTATAGATAATATTCTGCAGGGTTACTCCTCCGTCCTCGATGAGCCTGCTGCTGATTTCCCTGAAATATTATACCGAATTTACCCGGACGCCAAATTTATTCTGGTGAGTAAATGTCGTATTAAAGTGATTGTTTGATCAGTTTGGTTAACGAATTTTAGACCGCAAGAGATCCGGAGACGTGGGAACGAAGCATGAAGAGGACGATACAGCATGTAATTGAACGGGCGTTGAGCTCGGCCGATCCTACACCAGTGCAGAAATCCTACTTGGTTTGGCGAAAGATCAACAGTAGGATATAATTACGAATATTTATAAAATAATACTCACCTGTCTATTAGCGAAAGTAAATCCAGAACTGCTAACGGACAATTTTCAAGAGGTTCTTTTAAGGCATACTGAGCGCGTTAAGAAGGCTATACCTGCGAGTCAACTACTCGTGTACGGCGTAGAGGAAGGATGGGAGCCTCTGACGACATTTCTAGGAGTGTGAGTATTTGAATATGCCCCAATTTTAATCGTTGATTTATGTGTCACAGATCTATCCCGGACGAGCCATTTCCGAATGTGAACAACACCGAGAAATTTAGAGCTAATCGGAAACTGCCTCCATTGCAGTAGATTAATTGCGATTTTGGATCTGTGAATATGTGTTTAAATACTGGAGCACCATTTAATTCACCCATGAATAGCCAGATATAGTGAACGAATTGCCTTTACTCTTCGCACGAATATTGAGGGGTATTGAAAGCCTGCTGTCTGTCCGAACACAGCTGGATCACTTTAACCGTTAAGTAAAAGAAGCCATTAAGAAACGTTATGTTTCTTAATGTCGGACAGTATATAAACAGATGGCCTGTAGTAAGTATGCCATGCTTACAGGTATCGGCAAATTACTGGGGCCTGCTACCCCAGGCTGATTACCATGTCCCACAGAGCTTTTACACGTGTGTTACTGTGTAAGTCATATAATCGTATGAAGAAGTTTGAAACACATACCATGCCTCCCTTAAGGCAGCAGCCATTCGTGCTCTGGTCTCTGGAGTCCGAGGAGTCGCTGACGATCCGAAACCAAAATAATTGTTCACGTAACATCATTAACTAGACTGGCACATGTATTCATCATTTTCCGATACATCACATACTTATATCTGCTAATACGATATGTACTGCAATAAGTAGAATAGAAAACAATGGAACCGAGTGGAACTTACTAGAAGGTAAGTATCAAGTAAGTATCAAGACGCGATTTCGAGCAACTTGAAGCACAAAGAAGAAACTAAAGGATATCTTAAAATATGAACGTTAGACATTCATTCCACCATAATATGACTTGGAATCACGCTCACATTTAGAGAGAAACTTGCATCTCGTTCGCATCGATGAGTACGCGTAAGTCCATCCACGGTCCGCCCGGCCCGCCCAAGCAAACAGCACAAGTGACGTCACGTCACCTAGCCCCAGCTCACACCCACAATAGACAGGTTTAGCAACAGCCACAGCGCCACCTGTGGCTCAAGCTGACCAATAGGAAGGCTGGATTAGCCACAGTGGAGCCACAGGTGGCGCTGTGGCTTTTTGCTAAAGCTCTCTAATGATATTTGACCGGATGTAATCCGTTTCGGAGGTGTGTGTGTGTATGTATATATATATATATGTGTGTGTGTGTGTGTGTGTGTGTGAATGGAAGCGACGCTTGGGGATGGTATATAATACCTGGTGGACAATTATCCAGAGTCGTCCATTCGAGATGGAGGTCACGGAAGGAATTGTCCGTCAGACCTGGAATGCTCCCAACTATAGCACCCAACGAAAACCCATTGCGCCATGTTGCACAGGATGAAAACGCCTGCAGTGGAGGATGAGCAAAGCACACGAGCAAGATGAGTCTGACGAGACACGTAATTTCTTGTGTAGCTTGATTAGCCTCGTTTGAAAAATCGAACTCCGCAAAATAACCTGGTGGTAGATGTTTAAGCGCAGCCAATTCAAAGCTAATCAGCCTCAGGGATACAAATCCTAAACCAGGTAATGATATAAAGCTATTTGAAGAATAGGGGACAGCTATACAATATGCTTCCACATGTCTATTAATTTTGTGTCAAGGAAACAGCAGGTACGTGTCAAAAAAATAGCCGTTACTTATATGTCAATATCAATCAATTTAAGACGCATACTAGTAGGAACTGAAGCTAAATCGCACTCCATGTCTCCCTCAATGCAGCGGCCGAATCAACCCTCCATTCGGGCCATATGTCTAGGCCTTAGTCGTACTGGAGTCAGTAACGTTTTAAATAAATAATCTCGCTTTTTCTTACCTCTCTATTGGGATATGGTCCATGTTACCAGACATTCACCCTCGTAAGTTCTGGGAGCAATGACTTCACAAAATGGATGGAGATATACGAGAGTGTGTGAAGAAAAGACATTAATATTAGATGCTGCGACTGATAAGACATTAGAGGGAGAAGATTTCGAAATTATAGATAGCATCTTACAGGGGTATTCATCTGTCCTCGATCTGCCCGCAGTCAATTTTCCAGAGGCATTATATCGAGCTTACCCGGATGCCAGATTCATTTTGGTGAGTGACTATGTTTTTGATATGTCGCTCTAATAACAAGTCTCAGACCACACGAGATCCGGCAAAGTGGGAACAAAGTATAAAACAGACTCTCATTCCTAGGATGGAAAAGGCACGTAATGCAAAAGAACCTACTGAATCGATGGAGGCAGCTGCGGATTGGTGGGATCAGCATGGTAAGCGCATCAATATTTAACAAAGCTTGAAATATCGCATTCACATCGGGTCGTCAGTAAAAGAACATCCAGAAATTGGCACGAAATATTTTCAAAGCGTACTTTTACGACACAATGAACGCGTCCAGAACCTTATACCTGCCGGTAAATTGCTCGTATACAATGTCGCAGAGGGATGGGAGCCTTTAGCCCAATTTCTTGGGGTGTAAGTGTTTGAATATATCATAATGACTACCATTGATCGACGGAGACAGGCCCATTCCTAAGGTTCCCTTCCCGCACGTCAACTCTACACAGAGCTACAGGATGAATCGTGACCTGCCCCCATTACAATAATTCCGCATGTATATAGGCTGATAGAAACTGCGCAGCGGCGTCCTATTGTTTATATTGTCTCTTCGAGGAAAAATTGATTTGTAAATGTGAAGAATGTTGTAGAAACACATAGAAGAAAATATCGGGTGACGAAGATGCCAGTGGGACCATGAATTATTTACTCTATATATTTAGTGCTGGTGAGTTGTTATTCATGGCTGCCTGATTCATTCAAGTATATTAATGGGAAATTTGAACCTTTCGGAGGAGAAGATATTATTCTTGTGTAGTTTAATTGGCGTCGCTTTAAAATCGAAATTTGGAAGAGAGCCTGGAGGTAGACGTCTAAGTGCAAAGCCAACCAGACTCTTGTATGGAGATCCTAATGGAGCTCTCGCTTGGAATGATATAAAGCTATTTGACAGCCATACAAAAAGTTTCCACACGTGTATTACTGCACGTGTCAAGGAAACAGCAGAGATTTGTTAAAATTGATCAATTTAAGACGTAGACGAACTGGGAAACTAAATTGCACCCCATGTCTCCCTCAACGCGGCGGCCCAATCAACCCTCCATTCAGGTCATATGTCAAGGACTTAGTCATACTGGAGTCAGTTAGGATCTCGATTGTCATTGCTCGGATTCTCACATCTTATTTCATTTAGACTGTTAGCCTAATGGAAGCTCTGGAGATCTTAGGACACGGGCCATGTTATCATACGATCAAATGGGTGCAATCCCGGCCAAGTGATTTTCATAGATGGGTGGAACGAGCTGAGGAGTAAGCTGTGATGGTACACTGTATTACGAATACCTTACTCAAGCTATTATTTAGCAAAACTACAGCCAGAGTTGCTAACGGAAGACTTCAAGGAGGTGCTTGTGAAGCATAATAAACGCGTCGAGGAGCTCATACCTGCAAATTGCTCGTCTACGAGGTCGAATATGGATGGGAACCTTTGACGAAATTTCTCGGCGTGTAAGTTTTCAATTTTGTTTCTCGAATTACACCGATCAATGAATTTCGACAGACCTATGCCAGACGTCTCATTTCCACGTTCGAACGATACCAAAACCTTCAGGGAGGCGATGAATCTTAAGGAGTATCAGGCTTAGATGACAACAGTGTCGGATTGATCCCTCCTCCATTGCACTACTATAGTAAGGAGCCATGACAAGCGTTTCTCGGCGTAAAAGTAACACTTAACTTAGGCAGGCTAATTATCTCTGTGCTAATTATCCCTGCAATTATGACATAAATACTAGTTGAAAAATATCTAAAGAGTCAGATATACACTGCTGGGCGAGTTACTTACCTTCATTCTTTACCCGCGCGTTGGAATGCATTAGCTGAATCTCCGCTAAAATGTTATAACTGACTGTCCTGGAATAGGTTCCACCAATAACCGAAGTCACCTTTTCGATATGCCTGAATTGATTAAAATGTTGAAGCAGAACACGTAAATTCGGAAGAGTGGAGATGAATGGTATGCAGAAATAAAGACATACATAGCAGTTTCCTGAATGGGACTGGTAGATGACAGGTGAGATCAGAAGATGAAGCGAAGATAACAAGAGCTTCTCCCGAAAGTGCACCTACGCGTGTATCACTGTGCGAATGAAACGAAAAGTATATATAGAGCTGTATCATAACCACATTACCTCAATCACATCCCATGCCTCCATCAACGCAGCGGTCGAATCAGGCACCCATCCGTGTTATACGTCTAGGACTCAATCGTACTGGGGTCAGTAGCAACCTCAAACCACGATGACGTTGCTCACATACGACGTAATATAGACAAGTAGTATGACGGATGCCCTTGATATTTTGGGATTCGGACCCTGCTATCATACACTGAGGTTACTCAACGCTGGGGGAAATGATTTTGAGAAGTGGGCGGAACAGTATGAGAGTTAGCATAATGGATTTAAATATAATATATGCTAACTTAAAATGAATTTAGAACGAGGAGACCCAGAAGTCATAGACCAGATCTTACAAGGTTACTCCTCGGTCCTCGATGAGCCGGCTGCTGATATACCGGAGATATTACCGAGCTTACCCGGATGCTAAATTCATCTTGGTAGGTTATGACCTGATGGTTTTGTCTCATTTTCAACAATTTCAGACGACCAGAGATCCAGAGAAGTGGGAACGGAGCATGAAGAGGACGATACAGCCTGCAACTGAACGGGCGTTCACTGCCTCGGATGATCTTCTCCCAATGCAGAAATCATATGCAATTTGGCAGAAAATTAATAGTAGGATATGAGCACGAATATTTATGTGAATACTCACGCGTCTATTAGTCAAAGTAAATCCAGAACTACTCACGGACAATTTCCAAGACGTGCTTTTAAGGCATACTGAACGCGTGAAGAAGGCGATACTTGCGAGTCAACTGCTCGTGTACAGGGTAGAAGAGGGATGGGAACCTTTGACGGTATTTCTAGGAGTGTAAGTAATTAAATATGTTGCAATTTCGGTAATTGATTATGCGCTACAGACCTATCCCAGATGAACCATTCCCAAATGTAAACGACACCGAGAAATTTAGAGTCAACAGGAAACTGCCTCCTTTGCAGTAAATAAAGTTGGCTCCTGGGATAAGCGTCAATTTTGTATCTGTGGATACACAATTTGATCATTTTTACACCACTCATAAAGAGCCAGACTCGGATATGGTAAATGAATTGCCTGTACTTCTTTGTAGTATTGGGCGGCATCACCAAATGCCTGGTTGCTGTAATGCTAGGCTGGCTCGATCTACAGAGATCCTATACATGTGTTACTGTGCAAGGAACATATATAAAGCGTATGAAAAATCTCACATGCTAATATACACCCAATGCCTCCCTCCACGCAGCGGCCGAATCAGCCGTCTATTCGTGTCGTATGTCTAGGACTTCATCGTACTGGAGTGAGTGACTAAATCATGTCGGAATATCGCTACATACCGTCACTATTTAGACCAGTAGTCTCGCCGACGCCCTTGACATTTTGGGATACGGGCCATGCTACCACACACTGAGGGTGCTTAACAATAGGGGTAATGACTTTGAAAAGTGGGCGGAACAATATGAGAGTAAGTCACCAAGTGCTGTGCTGGAAATGACTATAAGAAGATACGACTGACAAGAGATTTAGAGGGAGATCCTGAGGGCATAGATAATATTCTGCAGGGTTACTCCTCCGTCCTCGATGAGCCTGCTGCTGATTTCCCTGAAATATTATATCGAATTTACCCGGACGCCAAATTTATCCTGGTGAGTAAATGTCGTATTAAGTGATCGTTTAATCAGTTTAGTTAACGTATTTTAGACCGTAAGAGACCCAGAGAAGTGGGAACAAAGCATGAAGAAGACGATACGGCCTCTAATTGAACGGGTGTTGAGCTCGGCGGATCCTACACCAGTGGAGAAATCCTACCTGGTTTGGCGAAAGATCAACAGTAAGATATAATTACGAATATTTATAAAGTAATACTCACCTGTCTATTAGCGAAAGTAAATCCAGAACTGCTAACGGACAATTTTCAAGAGGTCCTTTTAAGGCATACCGAGCGCGTTAAGAAGGCTATACCTGCGAGTCAACTGCTCGTGTACGGCGTAGAGGAGGGATGGGAGCCTCTGACGGCATTTCTAGGGGTGTGAGTATTTGAATTTCCCAATTTTAGTCGTTGGTTTATGTGTCACAGGTCTGTCCCGGACGAGCCATTTCCGAATGTGAACAACACCGATAAATTCAGAGCTAGTCGGAAACTGCCTCCATTGCAGTAGATTAATTGCGATTTTGGATCTGTGAATATGTGTTTAAATACTGGAGCACCATTTAATTCACCCATGAATAGCCAGATATAGTGAACGAATTGCCTTTACTCTTCGCACGAATATTGAGGGGTATCGGCAAATTACTGAGGCCTACTACCCCAGGCTAGTTACTATATCCTACAGGGTTTCTACACGTGTGTTACTGTGTAAGATATAATCGTATGAAGAAGTTTGATACACATACCATGCCTCCCTTAAAGCAGCGGTCATTTGTGCTCTGGTCTCTGGAGTCCGAGGAGTCGCTGACGATCCGAACCCAAAATAATTGTTCACGCAACATCATTAACTAGACTGGCACATGTATTTGTCATTTTTCGATACATCACACACTTATATCTGTGAATACGATAAGTACTGCAATAAATAGAACAGAACGCAATGGAGCCGAGTGGAACTTACTAGAAGGTATGAGGAAGCGATTTCGACCAAGTACAAACCAAAAGAGTATCCTGCAATACGAAGATTCAGTCTAATATGATTTGGAATCACGCTCACATCTAAAGAGAAACTTGAATCGATGAGTACGCGTAAGTACATGAGTCACGGGCCGCCCCCAGCAAACAGCACAGCGTGACCAGTGACGTCGCGTCACCTACTCAGCCCTCAGCTCACCACCACCCACGATGAGCTGCCCACACATCTCGCAGCTCGCGAACATCCCAAACCCGCGCCTCTCGCAATCCGTGCACCGCGAAGAATGTACTTTATGCTTTGACAACCAGGTATGTTGAGGCATCCGCTCTTTTAGCTGGGCGGCTCATGTTGGCGATCTGCAGGATCTCCCTGAGGGCATCGACGTCTGCCTTACGTGCTTTAATGGCGGGTGTGTGAATGATGATCCGGAGAGGAGACACGCGCAGTTGCATTATCAGAAGAGTGGGCATCCGTTTACGCTTAATGTTAGGAGGAAGGCGAAACCGCGCTCGAAGAGGGTGCGTACGCGTACGATTGTGATGTGTCTTTCGTGTCATCTGAACTGCGTTATAGGCCAGCGGTGAACCGCCATTGAAGAGGCTTGCGATCGTCGAAGAGCGCGAAGAAGACAAGTACGAGCATGAGGTGGTCTTGCGCTGTTGGAGCTGCGACAACAATGGCGGGCGTTTGCTCCCCGAGGCTGCTTCAGATGCTCAGGTGTGTACTCTACTATATTATGCTTCGCTAATCTAACACTCCGCAGTTCCAAAGGCTCTCAACCGCCGTTATGCACTCCATGTCCTCCGCCCGCCAGTCCGAAGTCAAAGCATGGGAAGAAGAGATCACGCCCTGTGAACACACGCTTATGTTGCAACAAGACTCCACTGGGCCCATCGCTGCTTCCGGTGTGTACGCTCATACCCCTCTATCACCGCCACGCTAACGCCTACTTAGGCCTCGCGCACTGCACGAAATGCGAGCTGAAAGAGAACCTGTGGTTGTGCTTGACGTGTGGCTCGTTGGGCTGCGGACGGCAGCAGTTTGGGGGGATCGGCGGGAATGGGCATGGCTTGAAGCATTATGAGGAGACGGGACATCCTGTTGCGGTGAAGTTGGGGACGATCACACCTGAAGGGGGTGCAGGTGCGTTAACCGTCTCCAATGTTGCTTGAGCTCATGGTATCGTCCCCAGACATCTTCTGCTACAAAGACGGCGACTCGAAGCTCGACCCCGACCTCGCGTTCCACCTCTCCACGTTCGGGATCAACGTCGCGACGCAGTCCAAGACCGAGAAGTCCATCACCGAGCTCGTAAGTCGCCTCTTCCCGCTGAAGCCTATCTAACACCCCCCACAGCAAATCGAGCAAAACCTCAAGTTTGACTTCAGCATGACAGGCGAAGACGGGAAGGCCTTGCAACCGCTCTTCGGGCCTGGCTTAACGGGGTTGAGTAACCTCGGGAACAGGTGCGCACATGGCTTCCTCTTTCACGCCGCATCTAACCCGGGATCGAATGCAGCTGCTACATGGCGTCCACCCTCCAAACGATCTTCGCGTTGCCCGCTTTCCGGACACACTACCTCAAGACCGCGGCGTCACACCCCCGTACGTGCACCGAACTGCTCCCCGCGGCGTGTGTCGACTGTCAGATGCGCAAGATCGCGGATGGGCTCCTCTCAGGACGGTACTCTACCCCGCGTAGCGACCCGACCCGACCTGTCTTCGTCTCGCCGACCACCGACGCTGAGCCCGAGCCTGTGTTCCAAGCTGGCGTGAAGCCGGGGATGTTCAAAGCCCTTGTTGGGAAGGGGCATGAGGAGTTCTCGACTATGAGGCAGCAGGACGCGGAGGAGTTCTTTGGTCACCTCCTCAAAGTGCTGCGCCAGCATTCTAAGAAAGTCGGCGCGGGCGAGGATCCGACCGATATATTCCGCTTTGCGATGGAGCAGAGGCTGCAGTGTACGGAGTGTGGTGGGGTGAGGTACCGTACGGACGAGCATGATGATTTGAGTGTTGCGGTGCCTGCTATCGAAGATGGGAAGGACGAGGAGGGGAAGACGAAATACAAGCCTGTGGAGTTGGAGCATTGTTTGGAGGGCGTGACGGGCGTGGAGGAGATCGATTACACATGTCCAAGGTGTAATAAGAATGTTGTGGCGAGGAAGTGAGTGGCTTTCCCATTCGTGTGTTATATGCCAGCTGACGATGATCTTCGCAGACGCACCCTCTTTGCAACCTTCCCCGAAGTGCTTGTCGTCCACGCGAAGAAGTTCCAGCTCGTGAATTGGGTGCCCGCTAAGCTCGGTACGCTACCACCCTTGTCTGTATCGTGTCCACCCGCTAACCCCACCCCGCCCCAGACATACCCATTACGCTCCCCCCCTCCGACACCCTCACGCTCGATAAATACCTCTCTAAAGGGCTGCAAGAAGGCGAAGAGCCCCTCCCCGACGACGCGGCCACCGCAGAAGCCGCTCTGCCGACGTTCAACGAAGCAGCCTTAGGACAGCTGCAGGCTATGGGATTCCCGCTCATTAGGTGTCAGAAGGCGTTACTTGCGACGGGGAATGCGGATGCTGAGGCGGCTATGGAGTGGTTGTTTGGGCATATGGATGATCCTGGTGAGTTCTTCCTCCACACCGCAATGCCGATAGCTAACGCATACATCGTGTAGATATCGACGCGCCCATCCAACCCGCCGCCGCTACATCTAAGCCCGCTAGTGACGCGCCCCCCGAACTTGTGTCGATGTTGGGCGATATGGGTTTTACCCCTGCGCAGGCTAGGAAGGCTCTTAGAGAGACGGTATGTACCCATAACCCTACCCTCCACGCTAAGCCGCTAACGATGCACGACAGGACAACAACGTGGAACGCGCCGTCGAATGGCTCTTCTCGCACCCGGACGACATGGGCGAAGACGCACCCACCGCAGCGGCAACGACGACGACAACGAAATCGCACGGCGGCTCGCCCACCCTCCCCGCCACTTATCGCTTAAAAGCGTTCATATCGCATAAAGGGCCGTCTGTGCATTCGGGGCATTATGTCACGCATATCCGCGGGGAGGACGGGGAGTGGGTGCTGTTTAATGATGAGAAGGTTGTGAAGGCTGATCGCGAGAGTGTGGAGAGCTTGAAGGGGGGTGCGTATTTGTATGTTTGGGAGAGGGCTTAGCGGCATGGATGATGAAGAAAGAGGTGGAGATGATTGCTAGCTTAAGAGGGGACGATGATGAACCATGGAAGCTTCAACCTTGCACTTGTACGTTATTTCTACGATACGGTTACTGTTACACTCTAGCTAGATATGTACGCCCTACAAAACGAAATAAAAGGGAATGAATGAATAAAAAGTCTTCTCTTATTTAACTATGCTATCATAACGACTATCTCTTCTTCGGCACCGGTTTCTCCACCCTGATGACCTCCGGCGGATGCCCATGACTATTATGCTTCGGCGACGCGCCCACGGCCTCGACGCCATCCTCTTCTACAGGCTTCATCGCGTCGATCTCTAGCTGTCTCTCTTCCTCCGTCTCGTCCCTCCGAGCCCCGCTAGCGTCCTTCCCACCCTTGTCGGCGTCCTCCTGAGCCTTCTTGTGATTCCGCTTCCGCCCTTCTCGCTCCTCCACCTCCTTAAGCACGTCCACCTCCCCCTGCACCACCACCCCCTCTAGCCACGCATGATGCACTAGCTCGCCTGCACCCGCCCTCTTATCCGGATTCAACCGCAGCATCGGCGTGAGGAAGCTCGCTATCAGCTCGGCGTGTGCGCGGGGAAGGAGGTATTTGTCGTGCAGGACTGCCTCGAGGGGCCAATACCGCAGCTTGGAGATGTGCCGGAGTTCGCCGCGGCGGTTGAAGAAGTCTGCGGAGTACTTTCCGCTGAACGCGAGGGTTTTGGGGAACTCGCCGACCAGTTCGATGATTTGGGCTATGTGGTCGTCGTCCTTCGTGTACCTGCTCCCTGAGGCCGGGTCGAAGAGGTAGTCGCCCCCGGTGAGCAACTCGAAGATGACACACGCGGCGCTCCACATGTCGGCGGAGGTGCCCCATTTCGCGCCGATGATGACCTCCGGACAGCGGTACTGCCGCGTTTGGATGTCGTCGGTGAAGTGGTGGTCTGTCCAGGTTGCGTTTCCGAGGTCGGCGATCTTTACTGTTATGCGCTCGGGGTCGCCTGCGGAGGTGGCGTTGGCGTCGACGGACATGGGGAGGGAGGAGGAGGAGGGGGTGGAGGGGGATGAGGGGGAGGGGCGGTCTCGCCCCGTTGAGGACATGGGGATGGGCTCTGGTGCGCCTTCCTTCCCCCTCGATACCTGCTGCGTCAAGAGCGACACCCCGGGCGTGCCTGCGGGCTTTGCATTAGGGTTCGAGTCCAAAGAGACGTTACGCAGGTCCTGCGCGACGTTCGACGGCGAGGTGGCTTTCTTGGACGAGGCGGAGGCGGATTCAGAGGCGGAGGCGGTCGTGGTAGTCGTTGCGTTGTCTTTGTTGTCCTTTATTGCGCTCATCCCGAAGGCCCAGCGGTCGAGCCCTGGTGTGCCGGGCGATGTGCCGGGCGAGGGGAGCGGTTGGGAGCCTGTTATGTATACGCCGGCTGTGCATGCTACGTTAGATCGGGTTGTAATGAGATGGGATGCACGCACAGTTCTCCTTATCCTTCATATGTGCGTTCAGGACTTCCGACCTTGGCGTTTGGTTTCCGCCTCGTCCTTTCGATGGTGGGACGCCAATGAGCTGTAGACGTCATTAGCATATAAAGTAGACGAGAGCCATGTCGCGCACCCTCGTAGGCGGGTTATTATCATCCGAAGCGAGCTCGGCCCTAATAACACTCTCGACGTCGTCTATCGAAATGAGGATGTTCTCCGGCTTGAGATCGGTGTGGATCATGCCGCACTGACGGTGCATGTAGTCGAGTCCGAGGAGAATCTGCTTTGCGATCTGCTTGACGAGGTGCATTGGGACGCCTTTGTTCTAGGCGGGAGTTAGGAGGGGAGGGAAGACATTGGGTGGGTACACACCTGATACCGCTTGATCAACCCGAGGAGGTTCTCGCCCAGCACCTCGAACACCATGCAGACGTGGTTTCCGTTCGGGCCCTTGTGCCGGAAGTGGTCGAGGAAGCCTATGACATGCCTGCGAGGAGGTCAGCGGAGGAAGGGTGGTTCACGCGAGCGGCTCACCTGCGACCAGGGTGAAGCGGATGGGGAGGTAAAGAGGAGGATATGATGCGCTGCAAAAGCTTGATCTCATCAAGAGCGGTTTCGGTGTAGCGCGGTGCAGACTTGACGATCTTGAGGGCAACATGGCGATCGAGTCTGATGCGCGGTGCTAAGCCGCAGAAGCATCCAGGGCAACGAATAACCACTCACTTGGTGTCACGGGCAAGCCACACAGTCGAGAAATGACCCCAGCCGAGCTTCCTCACGACGAGATACCGTCCATCGCTGAACGCATCGCCAATATGGACGGGGTGGTAACCGCCTTTCGTGTAGTCCTCCCAGTCTTCCTCGTCCTCGGTCATGATCGACTGGGTGGTGGTAGAATGGAAAGACGCAGATGAATAGTGTGACATGATCCTTTCTTCGGGAATCCTATCGACCCCGCGATAAGCTGATAAGCAGGCGGTCGCGCTCCACAGGGACTCACCTAGCGCTACGAGCTCTTCCGTGTGTGTATTAGCTTGGTTTAAAAGGATGCGCGGTATCTAGGAGGCTGGAGTGTCTCAGATGTGTGCGCGCTGCCACAGACGATGAGGGCAGGCTTTCCTTCGTGTCACCGTCACGGGCCCGTCACACCTTGCAACGCGCACCCGAGTATTTATAGGCTGCGTCCTCGTCGTGTGCGCCCAATCGCAGGTTGGCGAGGGTTGCATGGGAACGGCGTCCGCGCGTTCTCTTGGCTGCGTAGTCGAGTGGGAAGGCAGGTCGTGTGTGCTTTATATCCTCGAGTCGAGTGGTCGTGTACTTTATATCCTCGAAAGCTTTCCATCGCGCGCAAGGATGGCGCAATATGTTCTGGTTGGCTGTCATAGTGGGCTGCATGCCTGCGTTGAATAGCCGACGAGGTTGTCCGAACGGATTGCATCTCCCATCGATAGGTCCCTCGAACTGCTATCCAGTACACTCTGAATACAGTCCACATCCTATAGAATACCGGTCTGTGCATGCAATCCGTTCAGCATCCCCTCTTCGTATCCTCTTCCTCGTCTATCCTCTCCCGCCTACATCCATCCTGACAGCGATAGGCAACTCGACCTGCTATCCAGCACTCGCTGGATACAGTCCGCGTCCTATTGAGTTGTTGGCTGGTGCGGATCCCCTTCGTATCCGCCGTTTGCTACTCTTCCTCATTGATGTTTCGCTGCGCAGCCTTGGTGGGCACTATGCATTTACTCATGCTGTACGTGTTCACCAAGCTCTGCTAGCCGAACCTGCGATGAGCGAGATATCTTTCTAGTCGAGTGCTTCACAACTGCAATCCGTTTTACCTTCGGCTTTGCGCTGTCTCTTCCTCGTCGATCTTCGCCGGCCATTGGCCACCACACTTTTACTCTCGCCGTAAGTGTCCATCGGGATTTTTAATGCAGATCATTCGATGAGCAGGCCATCACAGTAGAGTCCTTCGACCGCAATACATTCAATATCCAACCTTTGGTTGCAGCTCTTCCTCATCGATACTCTGCTGCCTAGTCGTGATGGTTGCAATGCTTTGAGTCTCGCAGTAGGTGTTCATCACGATCCAAGCAGTCACGCATCGATGAGTGAGGTCTCTTTCTAGACGAGCCCTTCACAACTGCAATCCGCTCAATGCCCCATCTTCGTATGCGCTACCTCTTCCTCATCGATCTTCCGCTGCCGCTTGACCACAACACTTTTACTCTCGTCGTAAGTAGGTGTTCATCATGGTAAAGCTCGATGCATCGATGAGCAAGGTCTCTTTCGTCCGTTCAATACGAATATCCAATCTTCATTTGAGCTATCTCTTCCTCGTCGATCGTCCGCTGCTTAGTCTTGATGGCCACGTTGCTTTCCCTCTCGCCGCAAGTGCGTGCTCATCATTAGACATCTGCTTCAATTTCTTTCGACGAGCAAGGTATCTTCCCAGCCATTCCCTTCATAACCGTCTTGAATCATTGGAATAGAGTGGTTCGCCGGTGGGTCGAATTATTGTCCAACACTCGCTAGATAGGAGCCGCACACCCTTCTCTCTCTCTGTTTTGCAACGATGCAATACGTTCCTTTATCCCCTTGCAGATTTCTATTCAGTTCGTTTGTTATATCTTCCTCATTGCCGCGGTTTCCCATGCTGACTGCCACAATCTTTGACAGCTTTTACTGCCAGGTATTATTCATCGCCATAACGAGGGTAGCAATGTCGATGAGCAAGACATTTCTTCCTTTTAACACCATCCATGAACGGATTGCAGCGTTGGAACCTCACGGTGTGCTAAATTATTATCCAGAGCTCGCGAAATATGATCCCATACGAATGATGTGATCGTCATGCAATCCGTTCTAAATCCATCCTCCCTTCAATATCCCCTTTCGTTGCAATATCGCTTCATAACATTCAAGTTCGTATTCAAACCCCTTCCTCATCGATCCCCACGTCGCCGTCATGAATACGATACACTCGATATCATACATTTTAGGTGTTATTGGAATATTCATGTTGTCGCCGATACTGCTTGCACGATGAGCAACCCATCCCCTTACTCTCCCGAGTTCTTTCGACTTGACTTCCCACAAACGGATTGCATCCCTCTCTAAAATAGGCTTGTCGAATGGTTATCCAGCTCAGCTCAGGGTGGGTACAATCCACGCACCTATGGAATAGGGGGGTGTTGATGCAATCCGTTCAAAGGTTCGATTGTCTTTGAAACTCGCTGGAATGGAGCGGTTGCCCGGTGTCGGATTATAATCCAGGAATCGCTGGATAAGATACATACACCCTGCCAACCGGAACCGTTTCAATCATGTAATCTGTTCCTTTACTTCTCTCAGATTCAATATTCAATCTTCGCAACGTTCTGTGCTTATATCTCCCTCATCGTCCGCCCGCTTTCCCATCGCGACTGCAATCAATCCTTGACACTTTTTCCTGCCAGGATTATTCATCACCATCAAAGTAATGCTACGATGAGTAGACATCCTTTCTTTTCAACCTCTCCCATGCACGGATTCCATCATTGGAAACTCACGGTGTGTTGAACTATTATTCGGAATACGCAGAATATGATCCCATACCCAGGAGAGTCGAAATCTCGCAATCTGTTCTAACCCCCCTCCCTTCAATATTCCCTTCCGTTGCAATATCTCATCATAACATTGCACTTCGCTTTCAATTGCCCCTTCCTCCTCGTCCCCAACATCCCCATCGTGAATATGACCCCCGACACCTTATATTTCCAGACGTTATTTTGATATTCATTGTGCGGATTTTCTAGGCTGGACGATGAGTACCTCCTTTACTCTCCCAATTCATTTCAACCTGACTTCCTCACGAACGGATTGCCTCCCTCGATGTAAAATAGGCTCTTGGATTTGTTATCAACTCTCGTTGAATACAATCCACACCTATAAAGCTTCTGTTTCTTCGGATGTAATCCGTTCAAGCTTGTCCACTTGGAAAAACATTCTCCAATCGTTGCAGCGTTCATTCATTTGGGTTATATTCCTCCATATCCTCTCGTTCCACAGTATTATCCATATGCCTTGAGCCTTTCTAGTCGAGTCTTTCACAACTGCCATCTGTTTAATATCCTCATCGATCTTCCGCTGTCCGACACACCTGATGGTCGCAACACGTTCACTCTCGCCGTATATGCTCATCAAAGCCTGCCATTCAACCAATTCGACGAGGATTCAGATATTCACGATGCCCGGACGATGAGCAAGCCTCTATTGATATTAATATCCAACTCTTTTCGACTTTTTCAGCACGAACGGATTGCATCCCTCATGCAAATAGGTGAGTGGAATTGGTACCCAACTCTCGTTGATATCGTTTGGCACCTATACCGCCTTTGATTGTACGCATGCAATCCGTTCAAAGGCTGTTCTCTTGAAATATCACTCGTATTTGTCGCAGCTGCAGCGTTCGTTTGAATCAGTATTCTCATCGCCACCCCACACCCGCATCACGAATATCATAATCCTCGATCTCTTCCTAATATACTTTTAGGCGTTATTCTGACATTTATGATAATGGAGTCGAGTATGTGGACGATGAGAATCTCCCGATTCCTTTTGACTTCATCACGACCAGATTGTATGTTTCTCTGCATATATGTTTGTGGAATTGCTATCCAGCTCTCGTTGAATACAAGCCACACCTATATTCTTCAAATCTAGCATGCAATCTGTTCAATGGTTCTTCTGGCTCGAGAAAATCACCCTCTAATCATCGCACCATTTGCTTGGGTTATAATACATCTCTCGTCATTGGCTCCCACGTCCCCATTAGAGACGTTATTGTTATCTAGTACACTCTGAATACAGTTCACATCCTATAGAATATCGATCTGTGCATGGAATCCATTCAGCATCTCCTCTTCTTATCCTTCGTTTACAACTCTTCTCCTAGTGCACTTAGAAGATCACTTTCATCCCGACGCGACAATACTACCAACAAGCTTGTTTGAAGCAGCGTCGCTTCATTCACACACCTCCGAAATTAAACAGATTGCATATTTGCTAAAGATACTTAGGTTACTCGACCTTGTCGCAAAAATCAGATTTACCTGATTAGGCCTGAAGCTCTTATGGGCCTGGTCAGGGAGTATCAGGAAGGAAAGGTGCCAGCTTAGGCATTGATCAGACGTTGATCAGAATGATAATATGTATATATATACTCAATATCAATACTGACATTAAATAACTATGTTATACTTCAGTTTGCGTGAGCCGGTGCTCAAGGAAAAACCGCAAAAAGGCATCTCCGTCTACCAGATCATTCAA
>KN837210.1:9968-20645 GCA_000827215.1 Sphaerobolus stellatus SS14 | reverse complement strand
TTTGTTCAGCGACAACGTCGGCATGAACCACTTCTGGAGTCCCATCAGAACAGACTCCAGGTTCCAGTGTTTGACCTCTCAATCAAACCGCTCTACCTGCCGGTAAAACCATTCTTGGGCCTCATCAGTTAAGCACTGACCCAAGAGTTGAAGTTGAATCTTACTTGCTCGAGGTCCGAGCAAGTTGTACATCGACATAAATTGAAGTATGCTGGCAACCCAGTTTTCAAACTTCTCTAGATTGCGCTCACCGCCGTAAGTGGGAGGGTTCCCCATCTTAACACCGGCTTTAGCCAGAAACGATTTTTCTGGCTCATCCTCCAGTGAGGCATTCTGTAATGCCTGCCTCACCATCTGCTGAATACTGCTGTATTCAGATGTCATGTTGACAACTGCACCATCTAATTGTGCAGAGATAGACAAGGCGGGAGTGCCAAGACTGGTCGTCCAAATGGACCATTATCCTTAGGACGAGGTGTATGCTCCTCTCTTATGGGATTTACCCCATAATTCCTGGAAGGACTTGGGACATTCCTTCCAGTATCTACGCTGAACCTCACTTGTTGTTCAGGCATTAGACCAGCTTCACGCAATCGTGAGTTCTGGTCTAATTGGAAGTGTATGGTACGCGCTTCCTGAGCAGCCTCCAGAAGCGCCTCTTCCGGTGCTTCCTCGTGTAAAAGGTTATTCACTTTTTCCTCAGCCAGCTTGAATTGTAGCTCAAGGGCTCGACAGCTACGTCTCGCGGCCTTATTACTAAGGTCGCTCCAGTACTGGGCATTGGAGTCCAGTGCCTACATAGATTAGGAGACAGTGGTTACACTATCTACATCCGAACACAACTTCTCTTTGATAGTTACAGAGATCGTTGCCTTGATCTCTTCTCTCAAAGCATTCATGTCAATGCTTTATGGTTCCGCTATTGAACGTCTAGAATGTTCAATTGATTCAGGGATTTCCTGAATCACTCAGTTCGCTGACAGACTAGGTCTGTCACGCGTTGTAACACTCACCGGATCACGCCAAGTGTTAGTTGGAGATGCGCCATGTCTCAATCACGTGG
The DNA here is from genome assembly GCA_000827215.1 of Sphaerobolus stellatus SS14. NCBI lineage: Eukaryota > Fungi > Basidiomycota > Agaricomycetes > Geastrales > Sphaerobolaceae > Sphaerobolus > Sphaerobolus stellatus. The sequence goes on along the minus strand of KN837210.1, from coordinate 19,582 downwards.
ACTCTGTTGAGTTCACGCGCGTGCGTTCAGTCACGCGAATGTCACGTGCCATTTGCGCATGTGACATATCCCTCACCCGTGCTTCGGGTGTGTCGCGCGCATACACTGTATGTGCCTCACTGCCACGTCTCGGCTGTGAGTCCTCACCCTGCTCATCCCGAACCTGGTGGGGAATATCCTCGGGGATATTCCGGGGAAGAGGTGCCCGGGAGTACCGGTCACCAGGGACGCGAGAACGCGTAGTTCTTGCGCGTTCCTCAGCTCCTGATCCAGGAGCAGGGTCTGCCATAGACGTTTGGTCTATGATACACTGAGTAGCTGCCTGAGCAGCTGCTTTATCATGTGCCCGGTTATTACCGGGCTCAAGCGTCTTACCAGATGCTTGATTGGAAGGAACTGAAAACAGTTCCTTCATTCTCGGGGACATCCTACTCATGGATGCCCTGACTCAGCTGAATACCGTATTCAGCCGCTCCATAGCCTCCATGGCTTCGGCTAGAACAATCTCAGCATTGTCCTTTAGAGTTATAAACTCTGAATACTCCTGGCGGAGTATTCCCACTTCACTAGCTGGGATAATGAAGTGCTCCTCAGTATCTCCTCCAGTAGGAGATACTCATCCAGATTCACTTTGCGACTCTGATCGGTGGGTTATTCCCCGTGGGGAATAACGTCCCTGAGTGGCTGTGATAGAAGCCACTCTCGGTGGGGATGGACTGCCCTGGTGGGCAGGCCCTGAACCGCCTGCCAATCGGCTGGGGCTCAGACCCTGAGTGGCGGTGTGGGGACGCATGCCTACTCTGCTAGGTGACTGCTCCCTGCTGGGTGCAGTCTGCGATCCATGTGCAGTCGCATGTGGATCTTCCGGGTGCTCCGTATGGAGCATTCGCGGGCTCTGTTGGGGGTCAACAGAGGGAGATGGGGAATTCATCAAATCCCCCGTAGTGGGCTCACTGTCTTCAATATCCGCCGTGGACAGCTCTTCTGCCCGCGTTCTCCTGGGACCGCGATTATGACTCATCGCAGTCTATGTATTTATTTGTAGAACTACAAATAAATAGCGGTTTTGACTTCTAGTTCAAAATCTGTGGTACTGCCGTGCTGTCTGGCACGTTGAATACCAAATACAAATCACACAACGGGTTGTGTGATAAATATCAGAACTTTCAGTTTTTAGATAGTTCTAACCTGTGGTACTTCCGTGCAAGTAATTGCCCGTTGAATACCAAGTACTACCGTACAACTATTGTTGTCCGTTGAATACCGAACTTTCGGGAGAAAGTTAAAAAAGATATAATGCTTTGGTATATCTTAAAGTCACACCAAGACTAACTGAACTCTGTATATTGAGTAAGGTAGTACAAGTGGTGTATGGTAAAAGATATATGCCGGCGCCTAATGCGCCGGCATGCTAAATACAAGCCATTGTGGACACTTATGGTGTCCACACTAATAATAACTACATCACTGATGTAGTGCATATAACTAATATATTTATTAGTTATTAAGTATATACATTATATAACATATATGTACATATTTATATATATTGATATAACAGACTACTTCTGTTACAGCAGCCGTAGAACTCACAAGTGTGCAACCTCTAGCTTAAAGCTTGTATGGGCTGATCTAATTGCTTCTAGATCTTTATAGTATAGTACTCGGTTGACATGAGGTGCGTATGAGGATGTATGTGAGCTAGCGCGGCCAGATTTGCGTCGAAGTGGGGGAGGTTGATGGTGGTACGAAACAAAGGCATAGGGGGCTGCAGGGCACTCCTAATTGTTCAAACCAGCAGAGTTTGTCAACAGAAGCATAGCGAGCCATAACAAGGCTATCTACTCACCACTTGCATGGAAGCTGGCTAGCTGTCTGTAGTGCTATGGAAAATTCAAAGCCCGTTGCCCGTTTTCCTGATGTACGTCCATGTACTGGACTGATGCTACACCCGTTCCAAGCCTCTCTCTAAAATCCAGTGTCGATTTGGAGGGGCTACAACGGTATATAGATATTTCAATTTGTCAGAAACTGAGATAAAAAAGGCGTCAAAGACGGCCGTAAAACAGCCTCACTGACATCCCCTAATGATATCCCTCATACTACTCGTTTCTGAAAAGCTTCAGTCGGTCCGGGAGTAAAATATTATTGAACTATGCAATTTTAAATATCCTGGATCCAGTGACCCCTCACATGTGGTCACTGTCATATTGAGTGGGGCGTCAGACGAGGACGAAGGACACTTTTTCCGCTAGGGGTAAGCTGCCGCAGGTACGGGCTTGAAGATGAAATGACACACTTGTAATATATATGAAGAATTATTTAACGACTACTATATTGTGTACGGAGATGATACCTATATGAAACAAAACCACTGGAGTGTGATTCGAACAATGTTACAGGCCATGCATGATATCCCGACGACTATAATTTGTGGCTTCGGATAGATGTTTTGCCTATTATGCTCCGAACTTCATTGCCTATTTTTTTCCTAACCATGTGGGAGGCAGATTCCCTATTCCTGGAGGTATGAAATACCTAAAGCCGACCAGGGAAGAACAGCAGCACTGCGATACCTGAGATGTACCTGGTCGCTGTGCTTTATACTCACAGTACCCCTCTGTATCTGCCTCCTAAAAGCCCTGATAGCAACCGCCACGTAAGGATCAAAAGTATCTGTAAAAATTCATGTTAATCAAGGTGTTTGACTCCATTTCACATAGATACTCCATTCATTTGGTGTGACCAAATGACGCAGAGTCTGGCCGTTAGAGAAAATCTGGGTAAAAAAAGTCACAGTATTCGTCAAAGCTGAGCATTATGTTGAGACCCTGGAGTTACTGGGGGAGATGTGAAAAGGAGGGACTATGTCCATAGCGCCTCATGTTGCAAGGTTCACAGTCGCCAAATGGATGCTTCTGTGAAAGAATATTACGGTAATTACATCACTCGATAGGTGTTACTTACCATTTGTAAGAGTTAAACAGCGAAAGGATGTTGAAGTTTGCGTCAATGACCATTTAGGATGTGAATATGACCTGCTGGAGGAACGAGGGAGGAGGGAGCGGTGAGAAACTATTGAGCACCGGCGGTTACCTAATTAGGTGACGGTTCAACAGTCTAAACCGGGTCGAAACCGGTTTCTAAAGTAAACCGAACCAATGAAACCCCGAGAGAATGGTTCGGTCTGGTTCGGTCTATAATAGGTTCGGTCCGCGGTTTAGCCCGAACCGGTCCAGACAGGCGGCAACATGGATCATGGTCTCCGATAAGTAGCTCCCGTGTCTATAGAAAGAGGAAATATATCACATCACACATTGCCGTGCGTACGCGTCAGCATTCCACTCCATGCTACTGGCGCTGGCTCCTCCCGAGCGATGTGATTTGTCGCGGACGGCACGAAAAGGGAAGGGAACCGGGAACTATAAAATTATGTTAGTTATTTATGCTTGCGTTTTTCTCCCTTGTAACTCGCTAACGAAACTATTCTCACGCGGCTATTAGTACAAGGCATACAGATAAATATTATACGTGCTGTTCATTGACCAAGTCATATATACAATGGACAGATAGAAGGTATACAAACAGTGATCACCGGAAAGGCAGGCCTGGTGGTTCGACCAATCATAACTTGAATCCAAATCAAGATACTTTCGCCGCGATACCCAGCGGATCATCCGCTCGGAGGTGTGAGGTGGATTGCAGATTCGGTCGCCAGCCCCCGCAAAATCTATGATTAACCATTTACCAGACTCAGCAGAGAGATGGGCTATAAAAGCGAGCAGTCAAGGAGCGTAAATGTCAAGGTCAAGGTTGAAGTCTTCACACTAAAGCCTGAAGATCTTTTAAACATCCGCTCCTCCGTTGAAGATGGCATCCTTGTTTCAACCCGCTCCTCCATCTACGAAATTGGGTCGTTACAGAATTCTCTCTCCTAATGCAGGTGTACGTGTTTCCCCCATAGCTATAGGTGGTATGAGCTTTGGAGCGAAGTGGAAGGAGCTTGGTATCATGACCGCCGCACTTGATAAAGAAGCCTCTTTCAAACTTCTTGATGCTTTCTTCGATGCCGGGGTATATTTAATCTCTACGGTCAATATGGCTAGAAGCTAACTGGGTTTTTATTAGGGTAATTTCATTGACACCGCCAATAATTATCAGGATGAAGAGTCGGAGGCCATTATCGGTGAATGGACAGAGAAACGAGGCATTCGCGACCAATTGGTCATTGCCACAAAATACACTATGAATTATAAGCGAGGCAAGGACGATGTCGCTATCCAGATGAATTATACTGGCAACAGTCTTAAATCGTTACACCTATCAGTGGAGGCTAGCCTAAGGAAGCTTCGAACAAGTTATATCGATATACTCTATGTTCACTGTACGTAACCTTACGTTCCTTCAATTCTGCTCTCGTAAATTATCTCAATAGGGTGGGCTTGGGATACATCTATTCGCGAAATTATGAACGGTCTCCACAGTCTGGTTATGTCGGGCAAGGTTCTTTACCTCGTAAGCATTGTCAGTAGGCATACATATCAGTGTTTATCTGATGCCGATTTCATCCAGGGAATATCTGTAAGTAATTGCAACTTTTGTCTTGCTCCTTAAGCTGTAACGTTGCATTTTTATAGGATACCCCTGCTTGGGTTGTGGCAAAGGCTAATGAATGGGCGCGATCTAATGGAAAAACGCCTTTCTCCATTTATCAAGGTAGATGGAGTATTCTTGACAGGGCCTTTGAGCGCGAAATTATACCTATGGCCCGTGAGGAAGGACTAGCATTAGCACCATGGGGAGTCCTAGGGCAAGGTCGAATCCGCACTGATGAAGAAGAGGAAAGGCGAAAGAAACGGGGAGAGACGGGAGATACGCGTGGATTTCAATGGATACGCACCCCGGACCAAGTGAAACTCAGTCACAAGCTCGAAGAAATCGCAAAGGAGGTCGGGGCTAAGCACATTACTGCGGTGGCGCTCGCGTACGTTCTCCATGTGAGTTTCTGATTCAATCTCAGTTCTTTAACATTGTTTAAATGCAAATTTATCAACGCAGAAAACACCTTATGTTTACCCCATCATGGGCGTAAGCAATGTGGAACAACTCGAGGCCAATTTGAAAGCTCTTGACATTTCCCTTACACCCGAGCATATCAAGGCGATGGAAAGTGTTTTGCCTTTCGAGCCGGGATTTCCACATGATATTATTGTAAGTCGCTAGAATATATATTCGTATATGTTTACAAGATGCTAACTCCTTTGAAGGGGAATGGCACAGCTGATCCTGCCATGATTACAGCTACGGGAAACACGGATCGTTGGATGCCTGTTCCTGCCCTCCCTTCCATGTAACCTCAGATATAACCGGTGATAACATTCTACGATGAAATTGTCTATTATTTATGGAGATTTATATTTACATAAATGGCCTCAGCTTTTTGAAAGAGCTTCTTTTTTTGAGTGCGGGAGGCGCCTAATGAAAGGTTGTCATATACAGCCTCACTATTCAGACGATGCAGACAGGACAAGATTATCTTCGTTGCATGAGAAAAAGAAGCAAGTATAAATATACATGTAGATGAATCCAAATACAGTACCTTTGTTGCGCGAGAAAAAGAAGTAAGGGCAATGGAGGTAAAAATAAGTTTTTAAACGGCCGATGTGTATGTAATGTACCTTATGTAAGTGTATGCATGTCATAAGCTGGTCATCAATCTTACACCCCTCCCCCCTACAAAAAATAGGCCCTGAGATAGGAAAACTGGATGAAAATTTCAGAAAATATAAGTCCTTTTTAGAAGTCAAAGAAGAAAGTTAAGGTGCAGGCCATTCTCTGCCTCCCATATGTCCAATGCTTCGGTGTCCTGGAGTTCAGACCCTGACATCTGTTACAGGCTGATCCTAACGATAGGTTCCGAAGCGTGACTGAAGTAATGAACGAAGTCACACTAAAGAACGGGAAGTTAGAAACAAAGGACTTGGCTTCAACGTGCATGGGTTGTGCCTTCTTGAAATGTACATGTTCTTAATTTGGAACAGATTAGAACCAACAATATAAGAGCGGAGTCAAATACTGAAGTTCCAAATGAATTCCTGAACAAAGGTAGAACTTCAGAATAAGATCAAAGGTTCAAGGTGAAGTTCAGAATTGATCTTGAAGGTTCATATTCGGTTTGGAGGCTAATAGAGGTCTGAGGCATATAGAGGAGAATGAGCACTAGGCTCGAGTATAGAAATCATATACACTAGGTCTAATTTCCGACTGGAGAAAACTAGCTAAGATATATGTACTTATATACTATAAATCCATGGATGAAAGAAGAAATGAGTATTACCAATAACTAAATCAAGTGCGGAGCAGAGTATGACATAAAGTGATACAACAATGGGTATTTGCGTATCGTTGAATAGCAAAGGTTCGGGGGAATCTTTAAATGAATAATGTGAATGATCGAAAAGGTATTACGGACAAATATGCAATAAGGAATATAAGTGAACGGAGGATATGTCATGAGAACAATAAGCGAACAGAAATATGCCATAAGAAAAGATAAGCGAACAGAAACAATACAAATGAATTGGAAACAAATGTGATGAAGTGTCACCTGCCAAAATAGAAGAAATATCGAGGACCAATTGTGCCAGGTCTGTAGGAGACTAATAATAGTCTTCCAGAAGTGTGGAGCAGATAGTGTGATTGAACAAAGTAGGTGGGCAAAGGCATTGCCCCTGGGATCAAGAAAGAAGTCAAGGATGTGGGTCAAGGGTTTGTTGTGTGAACATGAAGACAAGGTGAGATGTGAAGCCAAACGAAGCTCTCCAAAGGTTTGTGGAGGTTAAACGAAGTCACATGGCGTGACACTTTAGCATGAGGCTTAACAAGTTCGGACCCTGACATCCACTCATCATGGTCCCTGTCATATCTGACCCATCAGACAAGGTATTGCCAACCATGTCCTCGACATCTACAGTCAACTATTTTGTCAATGTAGTTCTCCTTGGTGCCTTCCGCAGTGATGATAGCATTGGGCCTGGTGAATTCACGGCTGGGGAAGAGAGTGAGGTTGTTTGGAATCCAGCATTTTAGCAAGCTGGCATGGAATCCTGGGAAAGTCTGTGGGTTGTTGGGGAGGTGTAGGGTATATTTGGACTTCTCGGGGAAGGCATGTGTGATGGTGTATGGTCCGTCGTGTCTGGGCATAAACTTTGTGATGTGCTTCTTGCCGTTGTGCATATAGTTGCGGCAGTGATTGGCGGTCAAGAGCATGATGAGGTCACCGACTTGGAAGACATCTTCGGGTCCACAGTGTTGGTTGGCATGGTACACTTGTCTGACCTTCACCATGAGCAGCTGGTCCTGTGCTTCCTACCCCGGCGATATTTTCTTCCTCTTTAGCTATAAAATCAGATATACTCCCTAATCTAACCCTAAGGCCCTAACCCTAACCCTAACACCTAACCTGGGGGCTTGCTCCGCCCCCAGACCCCGACGGTATATTCCTCTTAACTAGAAAGAATGTATATAAATTCCCTAACCTAACCCTAACACCCTAATCCCTAACCTAGGGGCTTGCGCCGCCCCCAGGCCCCGGCGGTATTTAAAAAAAATAGGTATACTGCTAATGCTTTCTCTTTAACAACCTAACACTAACTCCTAAGTCCTCATACGGCTCCCAGACATGTCAAGTGATTTTATTTGAGTAGTGAATAGCAAGCAAAAAAAATCGACAAAAGCGAGAATCGAACCCCATGCCTCGTTTATACCCCACACTCCTTTTATAAAAACTAACTGCTACACCAATAACTACTTTCCTTTTATTTGCTTCGTAGCTCACAACTCAATTTCGGGCTCAAAATACAGGCGCCTGCCAACACGGAAGCTTTTTTGCGGCGGGGGATTTAAGCATGCCGCGAAAGACTAAATACTATTGGCGCTGGTAAAGGCAAAAAGTGCTGTAGTAACAGGAGCCATCATGGTTTGACATTACAGTCCATACTTTTGACAATTTTAGAGTTATTTCCTGGGAGACTAAGTACAAATCATTCATACATTCTATGCAGTGCCACACAGTGCCACGCGCACATGACTCAGCTCGGTCCATTCCTCGATAGTTTGGTAGCTTAATGTCTGTAGTTCTTCAGAACTTCATCCACCTGTAACTGGTGATCTCCAAAGGGTTGTGATGCAAATATTATTGAAGTATGTTTAGAATTATATTTGTTTATATAAACCGACCTTTTCCTCTGCCGGATCAGGGATGCTCTCAAATATCGCCAATTACAACAAACTGTAAGAATCAGCGCCTCAACCATCATGCATCATGGGTCATCTTCTTTGATTAATAATAAATGGTAAAGAACACGAGGAAAAAAGACAATGCTGCGCGACTAAGTGTGAACCTATCTAGTATCTTCCCCCAAATGCTGAAATATTCCTGGGTACGCAATAGAAACGACAATATAATAAAAAATCATGAGAAAAATATTACCAGAGTCTCTGAGGCAGATGCCTGCTGGAGTACCTCCCGCCTGGCAAGGTTCGAAGAGAACATGACCCGTGAGAACGAGAACACTGGCGCTTTACCTAAGAGTCTCACGCATCCCTTTCGAGCGAGATTCACGAGCATATTTCGTGTTTAAAAGTCACGTTTACACAGAGCGAACCGGGTTGGACGCCCACTAGCACCCATGTCAACGCCTTGACCCGCAGCTACCCTATTCCTCTTTTCCTCAACGGTCCGGGCTTGGGTTCAAGGATGCACAGGAGACGTGCTGGCAGTCACCAGAATGTGCAGGCTTGTTGGATCATCCATCCCAACGGATTTAAGGAAGAGAGAGGGGGGAACCGCCGCTTCCCTATTGCCAACAGAGGCATCCGCTAGGTGCGTCCTCACCGTCGTTGAGGATCCGCGCTTTTTTGGCTAACTGAGACTTGATAGTCTTCCGCGCCGTTTATTTTTTCTGTCTCCCACCCACCGCTCCCTATTTGTTTTGTTTTGTCCCTATCTTCCTTTTTTGTCTCTCAAATTTCTTGTGTTCCTGCTATGTGTATGCCTGTTTGAATTGTCTTATGCGTTTGTATTCCTCAATCACTGCCTAATCTAATTACATGTTTCTCCGGTCTTTTGTATGTCATTTGTTGCTTCTATTACTGTATCAGGATGATCGATTTGAAATAGAAGGATTTCTTGGATGGCGCTTAGCGCCGAGTACACCTATACCGTCGTCCTCCTGCTTCCATTTGCGCCATATCCGATTCGACCTTCAAAATATGTTCTTCTTGCAGTGCAAGGTTCATAGACGCATCTTTAAAGAGCAATAAATTCCTATAGTATGTTTAAAAAAATCCAACTCAAATACAAAGGGAAGAGGATGTAATTTAGCTAATAGGTAAACTACTGAAGGAGGGCATGGTTCCGATTCCAGCCTAATCAAAATTAAACTAAATAAATAAATAAATTCCATGGCCTGGGTAAGGTTAGAGGGTAGATTCCCAAACTCAGGGCTGAGAACTGGATAAATTCCAAGTATCAGAACCTCAAGTCTAAACTAATATTAATAGTTAAAGGAAAGGAGATAAGACGGATTTAGAATCGTTGGATTCAGAAGTAT
>KN837209.1:313060-347838 GCA_000827215.1 Sphaerobolus stellatus SS14 | reverse complement strand
AGGGCGCCTTCATGTGACTTGTATATAGAAGCACCTTTATGCGGCTTGATGACTTTATGATATAGAATATTTTTTATTGTTATTTTGTCAATGTACATATGGTAAAAAGAATTTTATTTTATTTTTCTGGATTTTTTCCGTCGGAGGAAAATTGGATGTTTGAGCGTGGGAACTTTTCGGACATGGCCAGAGCGGCTTCATACGACTTGTATAATAGATGATGATGATAAATATATAATAATAATAATATATATAATAATAATGATGATATTATAGAGAATGATATATTTATGATGCTTTGACTTACGAGACCATTGAACTGATTGTCAGTGCAGCACACAGGTTGTTGAGCGCAGTTGGCACCGTCAGCAACACCGCTAGAAAGAACATTAGACCTTAGATGGGGAACATATAAGGCACAGTGCTACTTACATGACAGTGATGGGGGTGCAACCAAGACCGACGAGAGCACTCACATCTTGCACGGCAATGCCCAAGAGGGCCAAGATGCCAGCGGCGGCGGGGGAGCTGGCAGATTCGACGGTGTTGCAGCACTGAGTATCACCAGTGTTGCACTGGGAAATGCTGGTGACAGTCGAAGCGGGAGCAGTAGCCGTGACAGTCTTGGTGACTGGTGGGGGTGTATTGTTGGTGGCAGCAAGGATAGCGAGGGAAAAGAGAACGATTGCTTTGAACATTGTGGAAGTGCTTTGTGTTCGAGTGTGCTGCTTGAACTGAGGAAACTCGCTCTAGATGCCAGTCATTTTATACTACATTCCAGTAGTGGCTGGAGCCAATTAAAATTTCCTCTGCTGACGTCATATTCACTTCTTCTCATGGCAGTCGTGCGAAGTATCAGCTTGACCTTCCATAACGATCAGCAGGGCAAAGTGGAGAATCTGTCAAGTAGCGTCCCTGTAACATAAAAATAGGTGTCGTCTGGAAATTCTGCGTTTCAGACATTACACAGGCTCTAGCATTAACATAATAAGGGGCGAGAAAGGATATTTGGCTGGTCTCCCATTTCTCTTTAAGTGATTTCAATGTATAGTAGTATATGTATTACTATGCTTCGTGAATAGGATTGATGACTTACATGCTCTTATGCAATTCGAGCTTCGACCGAGTACAGTAGGTATCTTTTATTCAATGCATTGACTTCCCACTTTATCCGTCTCTAAAACCCTTTATCATTATACCCATGCCAAGCTCACAATGAAGTATGAGAATTCTGATTACAAAGCAGCCCCGGTCATGCTTCGAACTAAACTGCGTACGGCAGCTGATAGCCTCCAATTCACATTGACATACTTATATAGTAAGTCATAAAAATTCTTCATTGCCCTGCTGCTTGTCGAGCGATCAGATAATCGCTATAATAGCAGCTACAGCATTTGCCAACTTTCCCAATGCAAGTATTTCTCTGGATAGAATCAAGCAAACATAGTCATCCAATCACATTGTGACATCATGAGCTTGGCCATTGCTGTGGAGAGTGACTGCCTGTGACTGTCCAAGTCCAGACTCAGAACTTTTGACTTATATCATTGAAGTCCAGCCTTGTCTGGAACTACGCCAAACAATGAGGGTTTGGGCTAGGGGCTGGGTGTCAGCTCAGCTCGGTACATTAACTGAGTTATTGAATTGGATAACATCTGAAATAGTATATAACAAGAAGACATATAGAAAGCTAGTGTCTGACAATGCCCATGCTAGGGCGATATGCACCTCATCAATCCGCTCACAAAGTATTGAGCCCTTGGTCGCAATTATTGAGCCCTTGGTCGCCTCCATACCATCCATACTCAACCCGTAGATCATAATGCATGCAGATGGCAGATATCCTTTCCAAACAATCCAACGCCTTGAACATACTTCCGTTCTTATTGCCCCTCGTTGCATGACCCACCCATGGCGAACCGATCTCAGCAATTCACTTTGCGGATTACCATGGTTGGAACCAAACCGCAGACCATTGCAATGTCACCCCTTGCCAGCTCAATACTCACAATCAATGTCTCCAAATTCCAACCAATTGTAAAGTTAGCCTAAGAACGTGCGGCAGTGGCAAGAATTGTGGATGCATGCCGTTTTCGGACTTGATTGTGAGCGTCTGGCTGCAACTTGCAGCCACTTGCGTGCGACCCCAATCATGTTTCAACTTTCCATGTTAGACATCGCGTTGCCAGTAGAAACAATATTTATAAACTTTTACTGGTGACAACAAAACGAATGATAGGAAGGTAGCAGTCAAAGTGAAGGTGTACCTAGGTGGGAATATGGCACCTCAGGGAACGTGAGTGGGATTAAAGGTATAAGATAAAGTGGATGAGAGGTGGATGGAATCAGGACAATGTGGAGCAGATGAGACACGAGATGGAAGGTGGGAGATGTGGATATAGAGGTACGGGAGATATGTACTAGGGAGGAGGGATACATGATAGTAAATATGTAACTACTAAGAAGAAACCCGGGGAATTGTGAGGGGATCCGTGTCCTCACCACCAGGTTGCATTTGGACGATATCGAGGTCAAGGGGACGACCTTTTATAATCCCGCTGATCTGCGCCTTCTGCTCTTCCATTCCACTCCGGTTCCTTCTGAGGCTCCTGGTACTCTTACCACTGATCGATTGAGCTTTGGAAAGGCCATATCAGCTAATGCGAGAACGTGCGTTAGAAGGATGACTGGGAAATAACCACTCAGGCCATGGGCTCTGAAGCGCTAGCCCGAATGCATGTGATCGACGCATAACATATATATAATACTAGCCACCTTTCTGTAATAAAATTGAATAAAATAAGCTTTCCAACTTACATGAACTTAGATATCTTTACAGGTTCTAAGGTTTATTTTATCAAAACTTGCAGATTTGCGCCGGGCACATAATCGGAACAGCTCCAAACCTCTTTTTTTACGATCGGCACACGCAACAAAGACGTTCTCAGCTGAGAAGTATCAGAATATCCCATTTATCGCTGACTAATACTCACTGTGGATCAAATGTTCCTTTAGTTCGCTGTCAATTCCCACAGAGATCACTCGAGATATAAAAATACCGGAATAACTTTCTATTTCAAACTCAGGACAGGGAAACAAACAGTACAATACAGTATGGAGATACTAAATTGAGGGAACAGAGGAAAAAGCATACTCAATCGTGTCTGTTAGTTTCCCCCTCAGGAGGGGTACTCATCCTCTGGGCCACAAAGAGGCCGACGCCAGAGATGCCCTAAGACATCCCCTTTATCAGAGGAAGGCAGTTCAGCCTTGTCGAGGTCTTGAATTTGAGTCCCGAACAGCCCAGCGATAGAGTCCATCTACGTCAGCTGTCACGTGGAGGCAGGACCCCCGAGAGAGCTGGAGCACATCCAAAGATCTCTGCCTTGTAGACATTGCCAGATTGCGGTAACTTCATCACAACAATTGACATCACTAAGCACATTCTACCAGCTGGAGGGAATACATTCAAATGGAAACACTCTGTTCAGGCTGATTATCTTATATGTTGTAGTCCTAATCATTCTGAGAATATCTGGTCATGTTTGAAGAAAATTGGCACTTTGGTTCTTGATATATTAAAATCACAAGTTTATTGAGTTGGGAGGAGGACACAAAAAAGTGGTATTTATTTAATACATATCAATGTTCAGTAGTATACTAATTGACCATGGACAATAAACTAAATAACAATTTCCAAGTGCTATAGTAATGGTGATTGTTCATATTAGTGATATATCAGTATAGTTTGCTCTGAATAGTATATGCAAGTTGGCCTCAAGGATATTTGATTGGTGAATGGTTGGTTCTAGAAAATAATCTCAGTAAGCAGAATGGTTCAAGTGATGAGTAATATATAGTCTGATGATGACACATTCAATTTAGTGCACATTGGTGTTTGCTACATATCTGTGAGCACCATATGCACAGTATTATACAGCATATAGGCATCCTCAATATTTTCCTTCTAAGAATGCAAGATATCACAGTGTGGACTTCCTTCACCAATCAAACATCCATGAAGCTAACTTGCATATACTATTCAGAGCAAACTATACTGATATATCACTAATATGAACAATCACCATCACTATCTGATTCTTGATATGAAAAAAAGTCTGCTCCATTTACAATGTCCTCATCTTCAGTCTCATGGACTTCCTCTTCCTCCATATCTTCTTCATCTTGAGCTTCATTCTCAACCACATCTTCTGACTCAATCCCAATTCCATCTTCTTCCAACTCATCATCCACAGTGCCTTTTGTCAGCTGGTCCCAGTCTGTCTTGGAGGTGTCATCTCTAGTACTCTCCATTGAGCTTTGGGATGTGTGGTCTCTGGGACAAGGTGGAGGCTTCCTATAGTTTTTCTGCCTTGCACTTCTTTTATTTTCCTTTCTAGATTTTATTCTTTCTCCTTTAGATACTCTGATACTTCTGTGACAGGGATATTAAACTTGTCAGCAACAAGGAGTGACTGAATATGTGTATGAGTTGCAACAGCTCTTGGCTTCACATCACATTTCTGAGGCTTCCTGGCTCCTATTGCTAGAAGTGTGTATCCCTTTGCATTGACAATAAAGCATTGTCCTCCTTTTTCATTATCATATATCCATGCTCGACTAGTTAAATTAGGTGACCTGGAGGGAAGACATTGAAGGCAGTCAAAGGCAGCCTTTAATGAATCTGTAAGATTGAGAATCTCTTCTTCTGTTTTCATCCACAGAATATCATGATAGTCCTTCATGTAGCCATACTCCAAAAAGTAATTCCAATAAGAAGTTGTGGAGAATTTGACTGAAAGGGGTGTTGGTATTCTGACTTTGACATTTTAATAAAGTGATGATAACTTAGTGGTTTAAAGGTGGAAATTTTTGGTCAGCAGCTGATTAGTCATAGTTAGATAGTTAGGTTCAAATACCCAGGTGACCAAACTTTTTAGGGTTAGTAGGTTAGTAACATGGTGAAGCCCTAACCAAAATCTAGGTAAACTCTTTGTCAGCTTTGTCAAGTCAACTCTGAGTTTAACTAGATTTGGGTGGTGCTTTGCCATTTTACAAATTAACAGACTTTTGATGTGAAACTCAAGTCGACTCTGAGTTTTGCATCATTCTCAAAGCTGACTAAGCTGCTGGCACATTTTGCATCAAATTGACTTCTTACTGGATTACATGTCAACCTCAGACTAGATGGGAGTTTTGCTAATTTTGATATGCTTGCTTGAGTTTTGCATTGAAAAGTCATTGTCAGGCTTTGTCAGCTTTTGATGTGAAACTCAGAGGCAACCTGAGTTTCGCATCAAAAAGTCATTGTCAGGCTTTGTCAGCTTTTGATGCGAAATTCAGAGGCAACCTGGGTTTTGCATCAACAAGTCTTTGTCAGGCTTTGTCAGCTTTTGATGTGAAACTCATGAGTTTCGCATCAAAAAGTCTTTGTCAGGCTTTGTCAGCTTTTGATGCAAAACTCAGGTCAAGTCTGAGTTTTGCATCAAATTGACTTCTTACTGCATTACATGTCAACCCTAGACTAGGTGTGAGTTTTGCTAGTTGTGACATGCTTGCTTTTGAAACTGGACATAGACTTGACTGTTGCTTGACTTGATTTTTGACTTGCTTGTTGTACAACTTGGACTTCACTCGTTCACTACTTGAGTTTTGAGTTTTGCTAGCCTTGTCCTCTGACTTGCATCCTTGCAAAACTCGCACTAGCCTCAAGTTTCACTAGACATGACCATGCTTGCTTGTCAAACACAAACATGACTTAGAAGTACCTGACTTCTGAGTTGCTTGTACAACTCAGACTTGCTTTGAATCTTGCAAGTCTTTGTCAGCTTTAATGCAAAACTTGAGTCAATTCTGAGTTTTGCATCAAAAGTCTTTGTCAGCTTTGATGCAAAACTCAGAGCTGACCTGAGTTTTGCATCAAAAAGTCTTTGTCAGGCTTTGTCAGCTTTTGATGCAAAACTCTGACTTGATTTGAATTTCACATCAAGATTCTTGATACAAAACCAAACATCAAATTGACTTCTTACTGCATTACATCTCAACCTCAGATTAGACTTGAGTTTTGCTAGTTTTGACATCCTTGCTGGCCACACTTGACACAGACTTGACTTTTGCTTCACTCAACTTTGACTTACTTGCATGTATAACTCACACTTGACTCGAGTTTCACTAGACTTCACTAGCTTGCTTCCCAAACTCGATATAGACTCGAGTTTTGAGTTTCACTAGCCTTGTCTTCTGACTTGCATCCTTGCAAAACTTGCACTACCCTCAAGTTTCACTAGACACAACATGCTTGGTTGTCAAACATAAACTTGACTTAGAAGTACTGGACTTTTCTGCTGTTTGCTTGTACAGTGCAGACTTGTGAAACTCAAAGCAGCTCACACTCACACTCCATTTGAGTTGAGCAATGTGTTGAAAGTATTCTTATTGCTGAATTAACAATAATTAATCAATATCAATATATCACTTTCATTCAACTTTCATTTATCTGTCGAAAGCTTTAATAGAGCATGTCCATGCTTACTAATATAAGATGCTTACATAAGTTTCCTCTATAGCTTACATAAGTTAGGGTTTACTAACCCTAGGGGTTCGCAAAACCCACCCTGAACTGACCTGGTTTCACTATTAGATCAGTGAATAGGAAAAATACAAAAAAAATCAAATGATGAAAACATAATGTTATAAACATTACGGAGAGTGAAGAGTGATAACCACAAAGTAGTAAGGATAAAAGATATGTTAAGACCAGACATAGAAGCAAATGAAATCAGGTGACTGCATGAATAATAAGAATCTTACCAAAAGAGTAATGCAAGAAAGTTCAAGGTGGACACAAGGCAATATGAATGTGGAGCAAAAGATGATGCCAAGAACATGAGGTGTACACAAGGTAATCAGGGGGTTGGACTTAGTAGAAAGCATAGATGAATGTGTGAGTGGTGAGCAGGGTAGAGACTAGGCTGTGCAAGGCACACACTAGATGGATAATTGTTAGAGTCATAATATTAACTTCTTGTCCCCAAATGCTCAGCGAATAGTATTGATTTGACTTTCCTATTGGCCAAATGTGTGTGACTGTAACAGTGTGTGGCAGGCTTGCAACTGTTAGGTGACGAGAATGACTGTGATAGCAATGCATGGAGTACCATTAGAGCAGTAGAAGGGATAGGCTTGCAGCAGCCCACTATCTGGAAAAGACATTGGATCTCACACAGGCGCCCTGCACTGTCTACCATGTCATAGGGTGCCCCAATGTGGAGTTTGTATGAGCTGGTAAAGGGACTGAGTGCAAAGTAATATATTGTGAACTCTTCCATCATAGGTAGGCATTCACTTCTAAGTCATTCCACAGCTATGCTCACTCCTTCCTTTGGTAGGCGGAATTCAGAATTCAGCAACAATCTGGTCTGCTTACGTGCTTCATTTTGCAATGCCGTCATGTTTCTGGGTTCCCTGTACACTTTAGCTGTTGTCACAGTTGTGTCTTCATCATTTGGACCTTATTTACTAGACAGCAAAGCTCAGGGTCAAGTTAAGGAGAAGGTCTTCCTCGCCCTTTCCTTAGTGAATGAAATTCTGACCCCTATCAAGTCATATGAAGCAGTGTGGGATAATATACATTTCAGTCTGGCGTGTCAGGGGCATCATAGGTTCCCTATGTGGCTCGTAATACTTCGATGCATATTCTTGAAGCTGGCTTCCGTGGATACTGTAATGCTCAAATGTCTAGTGGCCGGAAGCTAAACAACTTCATTGCGGAATGTAATTAAGCTTAGACAGAAAACAGATGGTTATCTAATCAGTTTGAAAGTATGGCTTCTTATCATTAGCTTGTCTAATTGATACTATAGAATCGTCGTTAGGTACGAAAGAGGGTACATGGGTGGGTTTGACTCACCAGGACTTCAGGATCTGAAGACATGAACAACCACGCAGCTGATTGGTTGTGTATCAGTAATAGAGAAAAACTAAATCTCAACCTGGCGACTGACGAAGTAAGCTGGGCGGCATCGTTCCCATCCCCAAAGGAGAGCTGGAGAGTATCAGTATGGCCTTTGTCGAATATGATAGAATAAAACACACATAAAAACCCTCAGGGGACTTTCCATTGTCTTCCCTTGTATGAAGCTGAAACTTGCGTTTTTCATCTTGAAGTTTGATTGTAAACTTTTGTTCCTTTTCAGATACAGAGCGAACATGACGAGGGCGGGTAATGGTCAACTGATTGGGTAACCCGGGTTTAAGCTCCACGGATGAACCTTCTACATCGGTGAAGACGATGATTGAACTGGTAGAGATAAAGGCCTTTGGAATGGGATTAGGAAACAGACAATATTCAAGATGGGTAGAGAGAATATACCACTAGAATTGAGGCGGACCAGCCAATAGACAGCTCAAACTGGCATGTTCTGTCGTCCTGTAAATTCGCGGTGGGTACGGACATTATTTACCTGTTAGAGTTGTCTGAAAAACAGGTGTCACTATCATCTTTATAGAGGAACCGTAACCCACGTGGGAGAGAACCATGGGAGTGTGGTTACCTCATGTCGCTTAAAGCCAGAAGGCCAATGGTACGTAATGATCTGACACGTAGGAATACACTAATGAATGTGTTTCGGGGTGCTTGAAGAACGGAAGCTCCGTGGCAGATAATCAAGGGAACCTGGTTGACACATTACCTTTGGTTTGAAAGAATAATGATACATGATGACTCTGCATAAAAGAAGAATGGTATGAAATGATCCCGGAGGTACATAGTGACTATCTATAAAGCTGACTAGCCATTAGATAGTGTGAGGTTGCATGTTCCGTGGCTGGTGACCCCTTCGATAATTCCTTCCAGCTTTAAGTGACGGGAAGTAATCAGGCTCCTACAGCTCTCACACGGATTACGACTATAAAGGTGGTAGTGACACCTGGTTTCCACGCAACTCTCAGAGGTAAACAATGGCCTCACCACCACGGTGTTACAGCATAGCAGCTACGAAATAGGTAGCTGTATGCTACCTAGTAGCTCTCCGCCTTGCGGATAGTCACTATGTGTCTGCAGAATCATAACTTACCATTCTTCTTTCAAACTTAAGGTGATATGTGTTAACCAGGCTCCCTTGATTGTTTGCCACGGAGCTTCCGTTCTTCAAGCACCCCGAAACACACATTAGTGTATTCCTACGTGTCAGATCATTACGTACCATTGGCCTTCTGGCTTTAAGCGACATGAGGTAACCACGTTCCCATGGTTCTCTCCCACGCGGCTTACGGCCCCTCTATAAAGATGGTAGTCACACCTGTTTTTCAGGCATCTCTCACAGGTAAACAATGCCCAGACCCACTCCCACTGCGAAGTTACAGGACAACAGCCACAGAACATGCCAGTTTGAGCTGCCTATTGGCTGGTCCGCCTCGATTCTAGTGGTATATTCTCTCTACCCATCTTGAAGCCCGTTTGTTTCCTAATCCCATTCCGAAGGCATTTCTCTCAACAAGTTCGACCATCACCTTCAATTTCAGTAATCGTCCCGGCGTGAATGCGGAGTTTACTGGCGAGGGAGACAAGGGACTCTATACCACCGAGCCTCTCCTTGTTGATTGGGAGGATCAATTTACTATCCATGTCACCCAGTCCCAACGCCCAGACCGAGGGATAATTTCACGTGGTCACAACCACACGTTCGAGTTTCATCAAACGTTGGACATACATGGATCTCCCAAGGCTTTTTATGTATGTTTTATTCTGACATATTCAATAAAGGTCATACTGACACTATTTTAGCTCTATTTTGGGAATAATGACAGCAGTCGTACTTCGTCAGTAGCCAGGCTGCTATCTAGCTTTTCTGTATTACTGACATCACCAATCAGTCGCGTGGTTGTTCATGTCTTCAAAAATTGTGAGTCAAGCCCATATACCCTCTTCCATACATAACGACGATTCTATAGTACCGACTGGACCACCTAATATCCTATAGCCACGCTTTCAAACCGATTAGATAGATATCTGTTTTCTCTATAAGTTGAACTGTGTTTCCCAATGGAGATTGTTTGGCCTGCGGAAACCAAATAGACCCTTTCGAGACCTGTCACAAAGATTCATGTGACACTTCAGGAGTTCGAAACTTTAACCGCCGATGACAGGTGAATTTATATGAACATGTGTATTTGAGAGAGAGTAGAGGTGCAGAATTACGCATCCGGTTTAAAATGCGAAACATTGTAGTTAACCTCACAGTCAAGCTGAAATGGGAGTACAACTCCTTAGGTTGTATGACATATAGTATAAGTAGACCGATGAATTATGTAGCATCTATAATACAACGTGCATGGGTACTTTACATAATATATTTATCCTGTAGTGGCGGCAAGCACCAATCCTTGACTCCGACAAGGTCTTTGGCAATATCCCTCCTGGAGTCTTTCTGGGATCCTACTGAGCAGACAATATGTTTGGACTGGACAGATGATAGCTGAGATGTGGTTGGGGATTACTGCTTAAAGGACAGAAGGACAGATTCATGTGAGCTTTCAATGAATAATATACCAATGCTATCAGCATCTGAAATACTTGCTGCACTCATGTTCAAGTTTGCTATAAATATAGATTGCTAGAGTTTAGAATGTGAATGTGCCTCACATTAATAACTCTAGAGATTGTAGTAAAAGCTCACCTCAGCCACCACCATTCGTGGTGCCCAAGGTTCCGCATTTGCACCTGATATATCTATTGGAAGTAATATATGTGTTAGCCTTGAATTTGATTGCAACACTTTTGTCTGCCTCAAGGGCAACCTGAGAGACAATGGGTTTACTGCAATTTAAACTATTGGATCGAGGTTGTTGCTCAATGCATGCCATAGAATGCTCCTCAAAAATAGGTTGTCAGGTTCAAATGCAAGATATTTTGGATTTCCTTTATGCACTTACTGTAGTTTTACATGTTTTGTACACTTTTTTCCTCAAGTGAAAATTCATGGGATATTTCACTCAGCAAAAATCATCTGTGCTCAAGTCATTAGAACCCTTTCTTGCTAATGCACCATTATCTTAATATGACAACTACTATTTTGTAATAGTAGAGCAAAAGTAATTGAAAGAAAAGAAAACATAAACATAGGTTATATTGCAATCTTGATTAATGTGTTATGTGCCTTTTGATCTATATGTGGCTGTTCTTGAGTTTCTTTTGATTGTATTTGTGCTGTGAGAGGTTAAGCAGAAGAGAGATGAGTGTCCTCAATATGAAGAGACAGTAATGAAACTGTGACAATGGTGTGGGGATAATTCTATTTAACAACCTTGGTGACACCATCAACCCCCAGGGTTGTTGACAATCTAGCCAATCTTTGCATTTAGTATATTTTAGAATAGATCTTGCTGGTGGCCATGTTGGCACTGTATCATTGACCTTCAAAATTAGGAAGCTGCTAGCATTCACCCTTTGACCTGCTTTCAGCCTTCTGAAAGTCAATTACACCATAAAATTATTATTAAAAAAATTGTAATTTATACCTATTATGAATATCACTATGAACCCCACACTGACCCAGTACACAATGAACCACCCTCAGCAGAGGACATGTATTATACTTTTCGGTCAAGTGCCTGGTGAATGTATAATACACCCACCGTATATTAGCCATGTCCTACATATAATGCATATATAATACTCCTTATTTCCTTCACTTCACCATGGTGTGATCTCATTAAAAGTAGATTATATTTGTATAATATATGAAACCCCCAGCAATGTGTGTATAATACATTACCCATACATTATATGCAGGTCTTGTTTACATCACTCCACACTGCAGATAACACAAATCATCTAAATATTATACATTATACATGTTGAGCACTGTTTAATTTGGGGCTATTGTTCCTTGTTTTGCTACCTTGAGTCAACACTATAGTTAGAAACAATCACCTACAGCAAAACATGAGAGCTTACAGTGGTCTTCTTCTAGATAAATATATGCAGGGATACGTCTATATGCATCTTCTTGTAACCTCCTGTACTCCAAGATCATCCCCATGCAATAGCTAGTGAAGTGTTGTTGATCATGATGTTCCTCAGCCAGCTTGATCAAAATATTCTCATAAAATTTAAAGAATTGGATAACCCTCCTCATCCCTTCTTCCACAATTTCTACTTCCTCTTTCCACTGTTTCATTTGAGCTTGAGCCACAAACCAATGAACTCGTTGTGCTAGAATAAAAAAAATAGTTAATCAAGGGGAAACCCTGGAAACGAAGTGAAGTCTTACTTTCAGTTCTCTCGCCAGAGAGTGTTTCGCTCTTTTTACCCATGAGCCAAATCCAACTAAGTCCCTTCTCATTCACTGTCTTCACCTTCCGAGAATACTTTGCATAATGTGTTTCATGGCTGGCCCACATTCTTTTTGATTCACAATCCTCCCGGTGTAGCACCTTGAAATCAGGATGATCCTCTGGCATACCTAAGGACAACATTCTATCCCTAATTCTGCAAAAATTTTCAGCATATTTTACAATGACACTGACTTGCCCATTGATGAGTTTGGCAGCCCATGTTGCAGCACGCTGCCCCACAACATGTTGCTGGCAGGCATCCAGGTTGGCCACTTTCTTCGTCAAAGCATCTTTCAGCTGCTGGATTGCTGAATGGGCATTAACTTCATGAAGTTTCCATTCAATCTGGCCTGCTTTGAGAATTTCAAGCAATAGGTGCTCATGAAGTGGAAATGATGAAGGGAGATTCAGAGGGATATCTTCGGGGAGGGCTGGATTGTGAGGATAACTGAATGCGATAGTTGGGAGTACTTTTTCGCCATTTTCTCCCATGTTTGCAAGTCATTTCGAAGTTTTGTCCGCATTTGGTTTAATTTGAACATAGAGGATGGGGTAGGATTCACAATTGATAGTGCTGCTTCTTGTTTAACAGCAGCCTCAAAAGGAATTCACATACATGTAAACAGTTAATTATACAGGGAATATGAATATGATTATTCACTCACTGTTCATCTGAAATTGATAGAGCGAATTTTAAACCATTCAATATTGTTATCTTTGAAGGTGTGATGTCACAAAACTTGTCTATTTTATCTTCCTCCTCTAACACTTGTTTCAACTGCGTCTGGGTTGGAACTATAGTGGTGCCCCCAAGCAATTAATGAATAAAATATCCCTCATACCTATAAAGGTAAGTCATCTTTACATTCATTTGGAAAGTAAACACTATGCATTGTTTTGCCATTGTTACTGACTTCTGGCTCAGTTGACATCTTCTTCCACTTCGTGATTAATCTCTGTGGAGTCGTCGAATTAACCTTCATGAACTCTGTTTCAAATTTCTTGAATGTTTGGCTAGCCAAAAGGAGCTGATCCACAAGGTAAATAGCTGTTAATGTATTCAATGATTAAGGGACTTTGGGATTTCATTTAAATATTGTCTTGAATAGACATACCCAAACTCAAGACTTTCTGTCGATTCCAACCAGTTAAATTATCTGTAAATATGTCCTGGCGATGTCCAAAACTCATCTCAGAGACTGAGGGAGCCCATTGATTCAGCTCAGACCATAGTCATTCTGAGCCTTCTGCATCACACTTCCCTGTATAAGGCCCAAACTCTCATTTGAACTGTTTTTGACATGACTCTTGGTGCACTTTGATGTGCATCTCAGGAACATAGAATTTCATGTGTTCTTTGATATTGATCTTGTACTTACAAGCTACATTGTAATTGAGTTCCAATGGTAAGGATGTCTCCTTGAATTGCTCAAGAGTCTTCCCTGCCGCATAATCAGTATTAGAGTACCTAAATGTATGTCAATGATCTGCGCTATCTCAATGTGATAAAAGGATTTACTTACCGCTCTCCATGATACATATTAAAAATACCATTAGGACGAGCAATTGTATGGCAAGCACATGATAAAGCAATAATTCCCCGAATTATAAGTACCACACTTCGGGCTTCACGCAGTGGGTTACCTGCTTTCATATGGGTGCATGTCTGCAGCTAGAAAATATATTTCAGACAACAACTGCAGTAATTTCAAACTGTGCACTAACCTCTTTATCACTCTCTGGAGAGACAGACTTGAGATATTCTAGGTATTCCTTGTTCGCCACCATGTATGCTACTCCATCACATAGTGCAAAATCCTTCTCATCAAATTTTTTAGCTTTCAGAATTTGTCGAATATTTCCATCGGCAGCTAAATGGATGTTGTACACATGACTATGAAACTATTAGTGTATTTATTTAAATAATATGTAGACAATCTCACGGTTGTTTGGCTAACTCTTTGGGTGAGATATCCATCACCATATTAATCCCAGGCTGTGGACAGGCAGGACAAATGACACCTATTGAGCCTTCGAAAAAACTAGGCAGGTGTGTGCTGATGCCAAAGGCCTGACCAGAATAGATTTTATCATTGATATATCCCAAACCCATATCACACGCAAAAATTCTTTATAATGATCCTGATGTTTATTTAGTAAGAAAATTGAATATACTAAAAGTGTATAATTACCTCAACTTTTTCCTTGAACAATGGATTTGTCAGTCGTCGCAAAGCAGCATGATATGCATAAGCAGTCATGCCGGATTCATGAGTATACATCCGAAATTCTCATAAAAGGGTGTGTGTAAAGATAGTCTCGGGACGTTGTGGTAGGGATTGACTGTATATAGGCGGAAAATCCCTATTTACGGTATTTCTTTCTTATTTTATTATTCAACAAATTTCTATTTTATATTCTACTTTATACCTTCATATACACTAACTATGCAAATTCAACATCCGCATCCAAAAACACAAACATCGCAGTGAAAGTCTCGACAAGTCCATCTCAAATTTCCCACGACCGTGCACTCGCCGTTTATACAACAAAAATTCAACTTTTCAAGCATTACTCATACTCGCTGGCGCTTTTTATCGATCTTATCACGCTACTTGATGGATCCGAAGGAGATAGGGAAATATTTTATGTTTTATTTCATCCGTTTTCCGTTCCTGATATTTACTTCCGTTATTTTCTTCGCATTTCCCCAACATCCACTTTCTTTAACTGCCTGACCACTGCCGAAGATATCCGGGCACACTGGACCATTATATGCGATGCATACCTGATCACCTGAGGCTTGGGAACCCTCAGGAGCCTTGCGGGGGGGCTATGTTCTGTATTCCGTGTCTTGGCCAGCGGTGTATCGGAAACTTCGCGATCAGTGGGACGGATTGCCACTTGGCACGGTCTTTTTAATTCTTATCCATCCATCCATCCAATCATCGATTTATTAGTTCATTTATATCCCCTTTTTATCGATTTTGGACTTCGGAAGTTTTATGGCTCGCTTTGTATATAAACTTCATGTTTCCGTCGAATTTGATGATCTCGGATCTCTTTTTTTTCTCTCACATCCTGAAAAGCGCATTTGTTTAAAAACCGAGTAGTTTTCTATACAGCTGAACAAGTATCTGAGCTGAGCAACTGAGCTAAGTCATTATCCGAGCTGCCCAAAGCACTAATTGCTATATTTCGAGTAGTATCCGTCATTAGGGAACATTTCTATTGGAACATTACTTTAAAATAGTCCATACACAATCATATCTACCTTCTATCTGATTGAATTCGCTAAGTCTATCATTGCGCTATTTTTGGGTTCGCTTACCCATCCACAGTTCTAGCTATTTTTCGTCTCCTTTTCTCGAACATACTGTTCTCCTTAGGTCTGTGTGACTCTACAACAATGTTCTGTTGTCGCAGGCATGAATCCAGACTGAACAAGTTGTTCAAGGAAGGTATCACCTTTTGGACACTAACATTCCTGTATTTTAATCTTGTGCATACCATTTGAATGGACAGCAACAAGTTTCTTTGGTGTATTGACTCCGACAGAGGGACATGGCTCAGATTTATGTCCAAGATTAATTGTCAGTCCCAATTCACCTAGCTCAACTGTCTCCTAACAAGATAATCCTAGGGTGGGATCTGATTGAGTGCGAGAAATACGGTGTAATGGGTTATAAGTGTAGACTTTCAAAATACATCCCTTGCAAATAATTGGAAGTTGAATGCAATCTTCACAACAGTATTCAGCAGTATTTGCAAGACAGAGAACATAATTTGTCTGGTTGAGGAGGTTCTTAAAGTTTCATTAAGCTGTTAATGAATGTTGGGATCTTCAATGAAAGGTCTTGAAGCAGATCTGATAGAGTCTGCTCATAATATTAGTTACCTTTTTAATACAATCAATGAAGTCTTACCTTGTGAGTTTGCTTCTGGGGAGACTTTGGGATTGGAGCATCAATATTTTTTTTTTTTTTCGGGAGACTTGAATGGCGGGGTACTAGGTAGTGACGTTTCACAACTTGGCCTGTGGTAACTGTTCCACAAATGTTTGTTGCTTGGCTCCCAACTGTGAGATATATGTGCTGTGAGAGACCAGAACATGTCCCAGCTTTGCCACTGGGGCAGTATTTTGCTCGATGTGAGGACGTTTGCGCTTCTGGCTTGCTGGCATGTTGATTCAGGAGGTAAGTATTTGATCAGAGTGATGTGGATACATTGAGAAGATCCTCCATGAAGCTGAATCAGCCCACTGGATCTCAATGGCCGGATCAGTCAAAGCAAAGATAATAACTCACTCATTGTCTTGAACAATACACATTATCTATTATGTTAGTTTATTATTCACCTTGTATTATTCAAAAAGTGCGAACGTACATGTATATATAAAGTCTGATAGTGATAAGTAATCACTACTTCTCGCATTTAACACATCATTTCACCAGAGACTCCCCCTCATTCACTCTCCTCTCACACTGCCTCTACCACTTCTACAAAAGGGAAGCATCCCAAACTTGGCCCCCTTCTCAATTCCAAGATTGAGGAAATTGCGTGTCGCATATCCCAATTGCAATATGAAAAATCTGTTCCGCCTCTCATTCCATCCCATACAAATTCCTGCTTCAAATGCAGGAAATAATTATTTGGGCCAATAATAGGCAAACATAATGATAATGTGGGTCGTTATCTGTTAACTGTTAGTTAATTTGAATTGTTTTATATTTCCTGTAGCTAACTTATACTTACCAGTGTACAACCCAATGATGTGCCTTCCGAGAATTCATGACAAGGCCATTAACTGCCAGTGAGCATGATGAGGTCGAAGACATTCAATGTGCTGAAAGCGAAGAAAGCAAAGCACTTAAGGCCAGCATAGCTGAAGCCAAGAAAGAGATGGTGACTGCTTTTGCTGACTTATCTGCCAAACAGAAGGCACACTTTGTTGAGAATATAGCCCAGCAGAAGGCTCGTCTTGCGGAGGAGCTCAAGAAACTCGAAATTCATCTGCATGAAGCCTATAACATCCCCATACCAAGGCATCTAGCTTGTTATTCCAACAGCGCAGCTGTCTCTCCCGAACAAGGCTCCAGCACAACTCCAGTCGCCATTAAAGCTTTATCCCCCATCAAACCGGCCAAAACTCCTGTGGGGTAGAAAGTTCCTTGTATGGCATCTTCACCCTTTTTTGCCCCTGTGCCTTCTCCCTCATGCACAGTGGCTAGCTCTTCCAGTTTGAATCAAACCAATATGGTGGTTGCAATTGGAAAACGCAAACATGTGAAGGAAAATGGGTTGGAGATGCCAATTGCAGGTCCATCCAAGAGACGTAAGACAGTATTGAAAGATGCTGTCATTGACTTAACTCTTGATGATGCTGAACATTTTGGCAAAAACAATGTTATTGTATTTGTATGATCTATGAATTATATTGTCAGATATCAGTTCTTGTAATTTTTTTTTTTTAGTTATAAATACTACTGAGCATGTCACCATTGAATTTGCGAAGGATTTCTGATGATTAATAAAAATGGTACTAGTAGAGTGCTTTGTTTGGCTAAGTATTACCATTCCAGCATGTCCTCGAACAGCATACTCAGCACTGGAACATGTTCAGGAATCAGTTTTGCGAGTGCTCATCTATGTCTTCATGCCTCTTGATACTTCAAAGTTGTTCACCATCACTCAAGACCGCTCACCATCATTCGAGTTCGAGGTTGCTGCCACTATTGAGCGGGTTCAGTAGGATAGAGCTTTATAGGCACACAATTATATCCTTCCCACCTCAGTATTATTCTAAACTTTTATTTGATTATTTGGTAGCAGCGAGAATGTTTCTATTTATTGTGTATCATATCAGCAAGATCCATCAGCAGAAATTCGATGATAGCATCGAGTGATGACATGAGGTTAAAGGTACGTTATATTACTATTTTTCAGAAGAGCTAATTCTGATGTGTTTATGGGTGGCTTGTTCTGCTTGTTATCACAGCTGTTCTTTACTATCGGATGCACTAAGAAGTAGACTGATATTGAGCCAAAATCAGGTGAAATCCCCACTCAATGCTCAACCTTGATCAAAGCCAGCTCTGTTCATCGAAAATCTGCGCATCTTTAACTTTCAAATGGAATAATTCACCATTTGGCAATTCTGAGGCTTGTATGATCATTGATTATGATTTAATTTCGAAATAATAGACTGATAGGTTCTTCCAACCTGGTCTACGAGTCTTTTGTGGTGCTTTGTTTGTTAGATAATAATTCCGGTGTTCATGGGAATGAACAATGGAGTTCAAATACAATGATCATTGTTCGGGCTATTGTGCTGCTACAAAAGATATCTCGAACCACAGCTCATGACTCATGCCCAAAGAAAGGAGCACCACGAAAACTATTGAACTATCCTCTACCCTCATGTCTGACTTACTACCTTCCTTTCAGCCATGCGCACAAGCTTCACCTCAGAGGAACTTGAGTGTCTCCAGGAACGAGTACTCGCATACCTCAATCGCATCAACAAGGTAGTTCAAGGCTCCAGTGTCAAATATGCTCAGGAGCAGGCGAAACTCTTCTGCGAAAAGTGGAAGATATTAAGAGATGGGTTGAAACGTGATGACATTGAAATACAAACTGTATGTGGTATTATTCAGTGGTTCCATCTTTTGTTAATACAGTTCACCAGATTGTCATCACTTGGTAGAAAAACTCTCATAAGTGCACTGGTGACACTGCTATTCCTCGAGTTTCCATCCTAAAGATTAAGGATGAACGGGCGAAGTCAGCTCAGCAGCTCTTTATTGAGTTTGCCGAAATTCAATGATGAATACAAGCAACGATTGGTGGGTCGACCCATGCAAGTGAACTTGATGGTGCATACTGACCTAAAGCAGGAGAAATGGGAGGCTCTCACCGAGGTCGAGCAAGTTTATTGGTCTAATTTAGCCAAGCAAAATTGTGAACAAGAAGGCAAGACAGTTGCCGACTCAAACTTAATGGAACAGTATGTGGTCCCATTATCCTTATCTGTGCAGAATCTTCTAACACCCTATTTAACACCTCATCAGGAACCATAAAAACCTTCCACATAGTCTTGCGACAGTGCTATCATCATATAGTCGCCAAACAGAGTATTCTTTTTTACTACTATGTGCTGGGCCCAATGAGACTGATGGTGTGGTTCAATTGAACACATATATGTATGTATTTTATACCCATGTTGTAATATTATTTCTGACCACAAGTTATTATAGAATTGACCATAGCCCACTTGAAAATGTGCCGTCATTTCAAGAGTTCCATAAGGATTATGTCAACGCTGTGAAACAGCCTTGGATTGTGTATGGGCAGCCTCTAGAAGGTTAGTCCAAATCATTCACATAATTCTGTGTCAGATATAGATATCATTTGATACAGAAACCCAGCAAGAACGATCTGTCATTCAGAAGATCCTCAATTTTAATGCTGATGGGTATCCAAAACTCTCTGAGTTACATCCAGATTGGACTGTTGCTCATATTCAGAGCATCCCAAGTGATTATCTCAATCAACTCTGGTGTATGTTGCTTACTCTTCACTTAACTAATGTTAACTCACTCAAGTCCCATTTGTAGTCATGACCAGATCGAAAGAAGCTAAACATCGTGTTGTTCTGTGGACTCAGGTTCAGAAGAGCCCTACACTTTACTACAGTCCAGAGCAGCTGCCTCCTCAACCTTTGGCGTTGGTGGACCCTGGTGAGATGAATGTGACTTTGCTATTTACCCTCTATGAGCACCTCTTGACCCGACAAGAGAATTTTTCCCCGTCCTTCACGTTCCTATTGGAATTACCGGCCATGCTCACTTCACCAACCAAGAAAGTGGATCCTATTACCCACAAAAAAGATGCAATTACTCTACTATGTGAAGATGACCGAGACAGGCCTTATACCTATGAATGAGATGCCGCTGTGGTAGCCATTGATGTCATTTCCGAGGATGAGGAGGAACCTGATGAGGGAGACTGTGTTGGAGAGCCTGCAGTATCAATGTATGTCATTACTTATTTCTTTTTATGATATCTCAAATGTATTAATTTTAGCAGTAGCAATTGAAGAGATTGTTAGTATTTGTCAGGGGATGACCATAAATTTCTGCCCGGGATTATTTTCAACATCCATAATCACCAGGAAACATTTCTGCCCGGAAACCGTCAACCCTCATTTCTGCTCGGATTTCCCCAGCAACATATTTGCCAACTTCTGTGGCCAGAGAGTGGGAGGCTAGGCTGGAGACAGTGGGCTCCACACGGAAAGGAGCTGTGCGGATTTAGGGACAGGGGCAGTTAGTACAGGGTCATCTGCATGGGTTACTTTTCCTTTTCATCTTAGCACCATCATTGTATTTTCTTTATCTTGATTGTGCCTGTCCCATTTCCTATTTATTGGGCTCACTATAGTAGAGGCAATCCAAGACTTTCTCTTTGGATTTCCCCTCTACTAGCTTGGCGTGATGTCTGTCCGGCTCCAAGGGTTGCCCTTACTGTATTCTGCCTACCGCAGCAGTTCAAGAGAATGGATTGGCAGCCCCCCTGCGTCGAAGGTGTCTTCCCTTTCTGTTTTTTTTTATATATTCCTATACTGATGATTATTTATAGCATCCGCAATGGGGGTGCTTCCAGTACATTCAAACAACTGAATCAGCCAGAGCTTCCTCAAGGCAAGCACAAGACCATGGCTTCTGATATGGACACTGTTCAAAGGGACATGCCACAACCTAGGCGTGGCAGACCTATAGGTAGTGGATGTGGGGGAAACACCAGGGGGAGTAGAGGTGACAGAGGTGGCAACAAAGAGGCAAACAATGAGTAGTTAGTTCTATGTCGCCCATTAAAATGAATCAGATAGTGTCTTTGAAGGATAATAAAGATAGTCAGTGACTCTATATTGTTGTGCTTGATGAGATCTGAATTTACTGAGAAGATTCACAATGATCCATGTATCATATCCTGTATGTCATTCTTGGATTATACAATTGACATGTCATATTATTCTGTATATTAAGTTATTATGTGTGATGAACATTTTGTATTATACCTTCAGGGAATCTGCATTACACACCTAACCAGTATTATACATTATCATTATACATTACCATGTACATTACCTTTGGTGCCAATACTATATATTATACATCTTCTCAGTCAGGAACTGCTGTATAATGTGTAGTATACATTATACAGACCATGCATAGTTAGCCCAATAGTGTTATACATCTGTCCACGGTGCCTGAATGAACACCATCAAGATTTTATGAAAGTTGTCTTCTAAGTTCTTCAGAGTTTGATCAGTATTTAATGACTATGTCTGAGCAGTTTCTGCATGGGTAAAATGCAACTTTAGTGAGTCAGCAATACTTATCCTGCAACTCTCACTACTTGTTACATTACTGCAGCATTTTGAGTTTCATGATAAAATATTACACTCTAAGACTTAAAATACCAGAAAATTTAAATCACTTTAACATTTGGGCAAAATTGGAGTGAACATCCATAGCAGACCTTCCCTTCTCCTCCAAACCTTCATTAAAGTGATTATAAAAGTCCTATTGCAATATAACTAAGATATACCATTATAAACAAGATTATATACAAATTATTGAATTTCTCTGACATTTAAGCTGTCTCAAACCTTTTATATAGTATACAGGCTTCAATCTCAAAACTCATAACAGTTCAGGATCAAGGAAACACTCAATAAATGTGTTCTGTGTTCTGAGATGATATATATGCATGGAAATAGTTTGGAACACACCATAATGGTTTTACTTAAGTCTTCAAGGGTTTTGTTAAGAAAGCGAGATGAAGGAGCAATGAATTCAGGCTAGCAAACTTTGAAGCCTGGTTATATCATGGGAATTTCAATTTTTATCTTGTGCCTTGTGTAGGTGTTGGACTGGCGTGATAGTGAGTCTGGGTACCCAAGCCCAGCTGTCCAGGGATTTGTGAGCCACTATGGATCATGAAGCTCATAGGTCCATCCCAGCTGTCATCTGCTTCACAAACTCTCAACCATCCATCCACCAGAGCACTTTCAAGTATCAACTTAATCATGTAAGAGTATTTCTCATCTATCTGCACTTTATCTACTGTCTATACAGGCCCCAATGTCTGTTCTGCAATGAGACCTATCAGGACATGCTGCAACCCAAGAGATGGGATTATGGATGTGTTTATTCTTTCACATCAGGTACACATTTCCATTTACTATAATATTTGTGATCTGACGGTATTTCCAAGTGTCCCCTACAGCCATATTATTTGTTAGCTATCATCCTATGTCTCCCACATCCAACATTTAGACACCTTACATAACTCAGTCTGTGTTCTTGAACAATATTCAATGGGTGTTTTGTAGGCTGCAAGTTTCTCTGAACAGTCATATATAATGAGGATATCAGCATGATTTATATATATATATATATATATATATTAGAAATACATGTAAGACACCTAAATTTGGCAGCTTTCTTGATGTCTATGCCATGAAGTCAGATATAGATTGTGGACATGAAGGTGCTGCCAATGCATAGGGTATGAAGGTCTGTTAGTGTAGTTGGAAGTTGTGACAAATTAATATCTGTTTGTGATTGTGATTGAGGTTCAATTCCCATGTTATGAACTTTTTATCATTACTTGATGTGAAACTCAGAGACAACACGAGTTTAGCATTAAAAAGTCTTTGTCAGGCTTTGTCAGCTTCTGATGCAAACTCGAGAACGATAAGAAAGAATAAATGTCATGTACCTGAGCTCTAATGTCTTTCATGAATGGAACCTTGATTCCTTCCCTCTCACAGGCATTCTCCCAGCATTCTTGTGTCCATAGATTTACTTTGTCTTCATCAGGAAATGCACTGACTGTGCAGATGCGGACCATGTATTCTTTCATGGCCTTCCTGACAGCTGCTCAATGTGCTTGGTTGAAATCATTAAGTGTCAGGTGAGAGCTTGGGCAGGAGTGTTTCTTGGGATGTTGCAATCAGTGGCCTTTCTTACCTGAGACCACATCTTCGCTTCCCTCATTTCTGCATTCATCATCTTCACTGCAGCTGGGGAGTCCTGCTCTTCATCTTCATTTTCATCATCAAATTGAATGGTAAGGTGTCACTTTGCTGGTTGCACTGGTTGCTCTAAATATGGCATCAGCATCAGGAGAAAATCAAGGAAATATGACTTACATCTTCTGCTGAATCTTCAGCCATATAGTCTAAATCAGGTCCCAGTGATGAAATTGGATGTCTACTTGAGGTTTGTTGGATAGGAAGGCTGTGAACTGGCTGCCCAGATTTCAGCTTCAGCCTCATGTGCTTGTTGCTCAGAGGCTGCCTTCTCAGCTTATTGTTCCCTCAATATCTCTAGGTGCTCCTTTTCCTTTAATAGCTGGGTCTCTGAATGCTAAGTTTAGTATGATGCTCTGATTGACAATGAATGTGGATGTGAGCTTACTATTTACAGCACCTTTCTCTGTGGGAATCTGACACCTGGAAGTCATTGTCAGAATAGCTAGTTCATTTTCCTTTTTCATTTTGTCACCAGTTTTGCTGCTATTGCTGTAATTGCTGGGTGAAGACTTGCTTGATGATTTGCTTTTCACCTTTGTACTCTGCTTTTTGGCCAAAGGTTCACATTCTTTTTTCTTCTTAGTGTTCTCCATCTGTATAAACTTTCAATAATGAAGAAGCATGAAAAGATAGAGCTTAGATGAGATCAACATAGAGGAGCAATGGCATGAAAATTTCAAGTCACATGTCACATGTACCTATTCGATCTCACATTATTCTTCATGTCAACAATACACTCTTGCAGTGTCTGCTCAGCAACCTTTACACATTGTAAATCATTACACATACATACCTTGAAAACTGAGCATTGCAAGCAAGTCATTAACTGGTGAAACTAGAAGAATGCCAGCAACAATTTCATCTCAACCAGATACAATGCAATGGTTCCAGAAGATGACTTTGAAGACAATCCACCTATGGGTTGGGAGCAACCTCAATATCTTGATATTCTTATGAATGAAACACATGAGTTCTGCCAGGGCTATCAAACCCAGAGAGCCTATGATGGCCATGAAGAAGCACCACAACCTAGATTCCCATTGTTGAGGACATTTCCAATGAGGATGAAGTCATTCAAGAACCATTTCCAAGGCCAGCAGGAACTTCCTTCGGTAAGAAGGATACTGTATTTGAGAAGTTGTGCCAAAGCCAGTAAAAGGGGGAATTTGGCACTTTTGGTCCATTTGTGGACCATGATGAATGGGAGCCTGCAGAGTGGCTAGTGATGAGTGGTGTTAGTCAGGGAAATATGGATCATTGCTGAAGTTTAAAATTGTGAGTAATATATTCTCTCGAACTTTGAAATGTACTTATCTTACAGCAGACACAAGATTGCACTGCACCTTCTTTTGGAAATGTTGCATTGTTGCTGAAGAAAATTGATGAACTACCATCTAGTACTGCATGGAAATGTCATACAGTTACTCTTCATGGTGATATTCCAGATTACAATGGAGTGACACAAGATGAGGAGGTCAAAATCTGGTGTCATGATCCAGTAGAGGTGATCTGAGAGTTAATTGCTAATCCAACATTGTGTGAACACCTCACCTATGTGCCGGAAAGGCTGTTCAGTGGGGAACTCAAAGATGTCAAGATAATTAACAAGATGTGAACAGCACAGTGGTGGTGGGAAACACAGGTACATTGGGTTATGCATGTGACATGATCCTCTTATTGATATTTCACTTCAGGAGAAACTTCCTGATGGAGTTACAATTATCTCAGTTTAGTGGTGATAAACAAGCCTGGCCTGTGTACCTTACAATTGGAATATTGAAAAAGGCATCTGTTGCCAACCATCCAAGTATGCAACAGTTTTGCTAGGTTATTTACCTGTCACCAAAATAGATTATCTCTCAGCCAGCGGGAAACAGAATCAAGCCTAATGTCTATTTCACTATGGCATTTCATTGATGCTCAACCTGCTAATCAAGGCCAGCAAAGAAGAAGTGAAGATGACTTGTGCCAATAAAAAAAATCTGACATATTTCTCCCATTCTTGCCCCCTACATTGCAGATTATCCTGAAAAATGCCTGGTTGCTTGTAATAAGGAAAATTCATGCCCTATATGTATGATATCACTGAAGGAGTATGGTGAGTCAATTGCTGCCCCTGCATGAGACCCAGAACAAACCCTGAAAGCAATAAATGTCAACATTAGTGGGAAGAAGTCAAAATGTTACAAACACTGGAATCTCTGTTCTATTCCACAGCCATTTTGGGCTGAATTACTTCATACCAACATCTTTCAATGCTGTACCCTGGATCTTCTCCATCAGTTCCACAAAGGTGTCTTGAAGGATCATCTTGTCAAGTTGGGTGCCCAAGCTGCTGGCACATATGGAGCTACAGAAGTCAATAGGTGATTCAAGGCCATGCCAAATTTTTCAGGAGTCTGTCACTTCAAGAAAGGGATCTCAACCATTTCACAATGGACAGGTTGTGAACATAAAGAGATGGAGAGAGTTTTCACATCCCTTATCTATGGAGCTTTGCCTAATCAGGTGTCAGCAGTTGCTCATGCTATTGTCAACTTCATATACTATGCCTCATTTCAATCCCATTCAACTGAGACCCTACAGTGTCCTCAAGATGGACTTGATACCTTTCATGCCAATAAAGAGATTTTTGTGGAGCTCGGGGTTCAAGAACATTTCAGGATTCCTAAGATCCATATAATGGAACACTACATGGATTTTATTCGCTATAAGGGTTCTGCTGATGGATACAATACTGAGGCATCAAAAACAGCTACACATTGATTTTGCCAAGCAGGGGTATCGAGCCAGTGATAAAAAAGAATATATTGAATAGATAGTACAGTTCTTAACACAATGTGAAAAGGTGCATCAGTTCAAATCATTTTTGCACTGGATAGATGCCATTGAAGAGGATATTTCAGAACAGGAGACATCACCAGAAAGGGAAGTTGCTTCAGAAGTGGAACTTGAAGATTCTACTCCTGGGGCAATTACATTAGCTTTTGAGCTTTTGGTGGATCAGGCTGATTTTTGGCATACATCAGATATACCTATATATCACTAATATACCAGGTTATATATCAAAAACAGCGGAACTGTTGTGGAGGAATGAGGCAAACAAGATTTGATGTTTTCTGCAGGCTATATGTATCACAATACTGTGCAAACATAACACCTTTTGCAGATACCAATGCTTGCCACATACCTGTGATGTCAGCCTCAAGATCCCAGATCTACTTAGATCTTTGGTTGACATAAATGTTCAATTTGGAGGACTGCTGTAAGTATGCTGTCACACATTGTTTTGAAATAGATCCTAGACAGTATACTGAACCTCATAATATTGAATATTGTTTGGGTAACTGTAAAGGAGGTCATCCAAATACATCATGTTATCTATACTATTCTCTGCTCCCACTACTGCACTCTGTAAACCAGTTGTGTGTTAACAGAGTAAAATAAGCTGTGAGTTTTCTCAGATCACCATTAATCTGCATTTGGGATATTTATTTTACCTTTTATGTATTTAATAGGCTGCTCTATCAAGAGCCATGACTTTCATGGGTCATCCTGTGTAGCAAACTCTCATTTATTCTGTTTCTTTTGAAGATGCAACTCAACAAACATTTGAAAAGGTACTTATGTTTATAGTGTGCTGATGTTGAGAGGTTGCTATGGATTCTGAAAGAAATTATTGAGGAGCTTGTGTCCCCAGTGGTTAGGCGACCTTCTCCATCAGGCACTGGCAATGGATTCTTGCAGCAAGTCATATCATCACTTCAAAGGAACTTTGGATCTAATCTATGGTACTAATGGGTCCCCATTCATAAAGTAAGCTGCCCTCAATTTAAATGTATTATCTCTCAATTCCTATCTGTATTCCCCCTGCACACAGCTAACTGAATGCAAATGGGGCCATACAGCCTGAAGGGGTGGTGCCAGTGTTTAACTAAAAATATTTCCATGTATCCAGGGGCCAATAACCTAGGTGCTAGACCCTTAGATTTGGGTGTCATCAACTCCATTCCTTTTCTAGGGAACTCACAATAGGTATGAGGCACAGGGAACTGTCCTATATTAAAGGAGGGTGCTGCCATCATTCTAACAGTTGGATTGTATTCCCACACATAAAAAACCTGGGGGCTAAGCCCACATAAATAGGCTCCCAGCTCTTGTTCTTGCTGTGGGAGGGTGACATTAAATCCCCTGAATGAAAGAAAGTGCCCACTGACGTAATTTCACCGGCATGGCAAAAAGTCACTGGAGCCTACTTTGGAAAATGCATGGAAGTGAATTTCACAAGTATGGGATGTTCAAAGTTAGAAAATTTAATATACATTGAATTTTTGTCATTCCTGTGATGCATTCCGGAAGTGCTAATAGAGTCTCCATAACCATATGCCTGAAACCACCATGAGTAGCCTTGAGCCGCATCAAGCTTTCCCGTGAGATGGAATCCAGAGGGGAATAGGTATAGGAAGCCCATTTTTTCCAGGATAGGATTTCATGAATAATGGCAATTAAGTGATGTTCCACAAAAACGGCACATAGATCTTTATTTTCCTCGGCAATACCTTCTGCAGGTAAGGGGTTCACAGAACTGATTTGTCGATGTCAGGCTAAAGTTAGATGATGACCGCAAAAGGTGAGCTGGCGCTTGAGTCTAGGTGGTTGGAGGAAGCGAGAAGCTATGGCACACAAACCAGAGATAGCGAAAGGGTGACGAATTGCGCTATAGAACATGATCGCGAATATGGAGCGCCCTGAAAATTTGAGAGCATTACATGAGGCGCTTCAGCGAGATAACCTATTGTTTTCAGAGTTTTCTGTCCCCCACAAGTCTCTGAGGAGGTCTAACTGTTATTGCTACAAAATTCCAAAGATAATCCAAATTCGCCTCTAACGGGGATCCTTCCCAAACCTTCGTTACAGGACTAAGCCACAGCAACAGCTGGACACGGTAGATTTACACTATAATGGTCTATAGCTCCCTCATTTTCTTCCCTTTCCCTTCTATTATTTCTCTTATTTATTCATTTCGACCATAGGCATGGGTAGTGAGCCTGAATAAGCATGCCACTTCTAAGAGGACATGAAAGGCACCCCGTTTCTGTGAAGACAAGAGAAAGCACTCCGCTTGTGGTTTGCTTCTGGGAGGGCATGGAAAAGTACCCGGCTTTTGTGAAGACACGAATGGGCACTCCGTTTCTGTGAAGATATGAGAAAGCACTCTGCTTCTGGGTTGCTTCTGGGAGGACATGGAAAGGCACCCAGCTTCTGTGAAGACACGGATAGGCACCCTGTTTCTGTGAAGACATGAGAAAGCACTCTGCTTCTGGGTTACTTCTGGGAGGACATGGAAAAGAAGACAGAAACATGTGGAGCATTAAGTTTGTCCGTGAACGAGTCAGCTGTCATAAAATAGGCGACAAGCAGATCCCGCACCTTTACGTAATCGGACGTTTACATAAGCGCCCACGCCATATGGCAAACTAGTCATCCCTAGAGATTTGCGCTGGGCCATGACCGACGTGGAGCCCGAGCCTTGCTGGAAGAATTGGTCAATCGTGGGAAGGGGAGAACTCTGGGGATCACCAGTTTGCCATTTTTACGGCTATGGATCGATCCCTTTGATTCAATTCGCACTGAAAGCACTACGTACCCTATTCGATTTCGATTGTGGTGGAGGTCGAGTGGGACTCGTCTATTCGGGTGGAGGGAGTCAGCTGTTGGGAGATTGCTTCGCCGTTTCAAGAGGAAAGTCAGTAATAGATTGAAGGACATCGGAATAGCAAAGTTTTTTTTGGCTCCTAAGGTGGCTAGCCCAACTGCAATGGGCAAAACCCACTGTCAGCTACTTCAAAAAAGAATTTGGTTGGCTAGTCTCTAAGACGACCTCTTGGGGGTCTTCATCCTCCAAATCAAAACAGTTGCAAAAGAAGCGTCCGCCGCAATATGGGTTCTAAACACCTCTGCCGAACTTGATGTTATTCTTTCTGCAATTGGTTACATCTCTGAAGCCCCTTGGATTCAATCAGACCAAGAAGCAACAAAATCCATTCTAGATCTAGTAGATCAGAGTGTGCAATCGATTCCGGACCTTCAAAGTCGAATAACCTGTTTTAAGGGCGTCCTACAACTCAAAGCAGGCAATTCCTTCAAAAAGGCTGTAACAGATTGTCTCGAAATAATGCCCGAATTGGTAGAAAATGACCCTGCAATCAAAGTATTCTCTCAATTAATCCCCCATAACTGGCATAGTGATAACAGTTTTGTCGAGACCATTATCGATTTTGAGCAAATTGGATCATCTGATTTACAATGGTTGTCAAATATACTCCCGTATATCAGCTCGGGTTATACAACCAAGGAGTCCCCAGCTAGGGTTTCCATTGCATTTCAGTTGAATCTGAAGTGCCTGAGAAGCAACTCTGAAGGCATTGTGGACAATGGCATCCTAACTTTAGGAGCCCTCTTAAAGCCTTTATCCGAGGCTGTCAATTATGCCGACGACGAGTCTGAGGATAGCGATCAGATTGAATGGTGAGACCAACGTTTTGACATAATAGAGGATTGTCTACTAAAAAAAGAAATAGTATAATTCCCACTAATGAGACTTGGCAACCTCAATTCTGGACAACGCTCAGGGATGTCTTGGGTGAAACTCGGAATTTATCGAATCTAAAGGATGCCGATGGCCATTTTCTGGGTAACGCTTCAGCCTATATCCAGGTTGTAATATCTCGTTCAGACAACGGAAAAAAAAATCAAGGCAGCGCCAAACTTCGTATGGTCCTGTTGTGCCTACGACTGATATTATCCCTGTCTTCTGCACCCCTTACCCCTCACCTGGAGGCTTTGCTCATCTCGCTATGGTCTTGGGCCTATGACATGGCTGGATCCGAAGATTTCATAGTTTCTCCACTTGTTCACAGTTTGAGGAAGCGATATAACATCATTCCCCATCCTGACTTGATTCTAGCACTGGATCAATTTACCAAAGGACCTACAGGAGAGAATATAGATTATCTAGTCCTTTTGGGCATAATGGACTGGTCAGATCAAGTTCTACCATCCAATATTCCACCAAGTTAGCCGGAAATTACATTCGTAGGCTGAACTCACGCAATGCTCCCTTGCAATGGGCAGCCATATGGAGCTTACCAGCTTTCGCAAAGCAATTGCGTAAAGTTGATGGTGCAACAAGACGCAATTCTTCTCAAGCACTTCTCAGGGCAGTCCCCGAAGAAGTACTGCGCGGCAGAGCATGAATATCGAGGAAAGCAAATAGGATTTCTTCCTCGACTTTCAATGGTGGTTAGTGGTAGACTGGACTCCCGTAGTCCAATATGCCAATCTCCTTGCTTCCCTTGCCGAGTCACCTGAATGGAAAGACTGTATCCTTGATGATCCGCATGTGGAGAGACTCGGGACCATGGTGACAGCTTTCAATCAAGTCTACAGGTGGAGCGGTATTGAAGTTCTATTTTGGTGCTACCTGGGCAAATTACAGCTGCGCTTGAAGCCCCGAGATGCCATGAAAACCAATTTAGACCAACTTCAAAATTCAATAGCCCAAGTCGCAGTATCTCTCGACACATTTATCTGGGACTGGGACAGATTGTTACGGAACGCCTATCTTTTAGATGCCGCTGGAGTACTTGAGGAGAGCGAACTAGGGAAGAATACAGCCGAGAAGTTGAAGGGGGACTTGAGCGAAATTTTAGAAAGGTTAGAGTCACAAAGTCCAGAAGGGCATGGAGAGAAAGCTCCCAGTAACACTCATACACCGGCTGTAAAAGTTGAAGGGGCATCAGCCATTGATGAGGATAAAGAGGTAATTAAGAAACTGAAAGAATTGCTCACCAGATTGAACGACCGTCCCCCCAAGGTTTGTGTTTCCATCCTCAACTCCATTCCCATGCCAATGATGTTTGTCATCTAGGAGTCCTCTGGTCAAACTGCGAACACCAGAACTACCCCACAGAATATTGTATAGCTGAGAAGAGAGACCAGGAGGGCATGCTGGAAGCTTTTTAATGATTAGATAGTAGCTTCGGAACTAATAAATAATCCAGACAGTTTCTACTCTTTGCATTTGTTTGAAAATCTTCGGTGAATTCCAGCCATGAAATATTTCCATTGGACATATGCGTATGATGAGAAAACTTCAAGATGAGATACCCCGTTTGGCCCCAGAAATCCAGACCCCAAGAATCCATGCAAAGCCGGACTTCTATGACATTTTCCTCCTCCAATTATTTTATATCAGCAGGAGATCTCAACTATGCCAATAGAGCCCTAATGCACCTAAGCAATATTAATTCCCATGTTTTCAGATCAAATCCAGTTCCCCGCACAGGAGGGATTGAAAAGTTTTACAGTCGAAAAAAGCGAGAAAATACAGAAAAAAGTGATGTTATTTTTGTTGATTGTTATGCAGGAGAATATTCTAAAAATATTGATTACATAATTCGTTTTATTGCGAAGAAAACCAGAGCTCCCAATATTTTTAGAACATTTTCTTGCATGATAATGATTAAATTTATTTATTTTTTCCGTATTTTCTCGGTTTTTCTGAGTGTAAAACTTTTCAATCCCTCCAGTGCCGGAGCTACAAAGGACAATATGTCAGTTATACCAAGTCTAATTCATATTTGGGTGATAGGAGTAGTCTGACTGGTATTTGTGTGGGTTACGGATAAATCTGACGCAGATGATGCTAGATCGGATGTACGTACCTATTAGAGCTAGATACTGAGTGTTAAGGTTATGGGGCTACTCAATTCAGAGTATCAGGGACTGTGGTAGCTTAGATTTGATCGTAATAGATTTGAGTTTTATTATATGTGCAAGAGCATAAGTCAAAATAAGACAAGTGATCCACAAGTCTTTAGAGAATAATAGCAATTGATAGTGTACTCTAACTACATAGCTCTCTTTTTAGGCATACAGGGTGCCGATGTCTCGGCTTTTGGAGTAATCATAAATAGT
Source organism: Sphaerobolus stellatus SS14 (assembly GCA_000827215.1). NCBI lineage: Eukaryota > Fungi > Basidiomycota > Agaricomycetes > Geastrales > Sphaerobolaceae > Sphaerobolus > Sphaerobolus stellatus. The sequence continues at coordinate 315,419 of KN837209.1, read as the reverse complement.
ACCTATCCGTGAATAAAAGGGAACTATGTTTCAGTGGGAGCGAATAGGAGAGAATAAAACAAAAGGAGAACTATCTTCGAGTCAGAAGATAAAAGTTTTAAATCATAATGTAAATGAAATATCGGTAACCTGCTGGACCGAAACCCCCATGTCTCGTTTATGCCCCTTCCGACACTCCTGTTTCGGATGAATGTCTATCCGTGGTTCGAGCTACGTGCTGAATAGGAAAGTAAGTGAAGTTCATAGGAGGAGACTGGGTTTTAACATAATACCATAACAGAGTGTGCTGCACGGCTTCATACAATCGAAGCTGAAGACGCTTCTGCTGTAAGTACTTCTCGAACTCGGTATTGACTCAGTAACTCAGTCCTCACAGTCAGGACTCCTTCAATGCCAACGTCAATGGCAAAAGGACTTAATTATCTCCAAATACCTCTGCAACACGTATCTTAATATAATTAACATTCTAGTAGTATTTCCGCTTGCACTGGGCAAATAATAATGGTTGCTTGATTCCTCCCCCCCTTCCTCCTCCCCCTCCTCCTCCTCCTGGATGCCATCCTCTTCCAAGTGTTCTAGTTGTATTTCTTGAGTCTGATTGGCACTGCCCCCTTGGCTCTTTTGGATTTTTTGTGGTGGTTTTCTTTTATTCCTGTGCTTTGCTGAATGTTTAGCCTGGTTTTGAGCTTGTTGGTTATTACCCTTGATGTGTTTAATAGCATCATTGAAATTAAGATTGAGGTTATCTGCAAGGAGAAGAGCTTCAATCCTTGTGTGGGTAGCTATGGCTCGTGGACAAGGGGTATTGGTATTCTTTTTGGGAGGACCAACACCACTCATCTTGTAAGCTTTAGCATTGACAATAAAGCTTGGACCTTCTTTATATGGATCATGTTTCCATGGCTGGGTGTTGATACCTGCTACCTTGTCTGGGAGACATTCAAGGAGGTCAAATGCAGCTTGAAGACCATCTTGAAGAGAAAGGATATCATGTTCAGGCTTAGTGCTGAGAAAGGTATGATAGTCTTTGAGATAGCCTATGGCCTTCAGAATGTGCCATACAGGACTTGCTGAAAACTCTGTTTCTAGGGGAGGAAAGAAAGATCTGAATCTTTCTCCAAATGAAAGCTGCTTGGAACCTTTTGGTAAACCTTTCCAATGAGATTTGTGAGGTAGAAAAGCTGGAGCATGGAATGTGTCCTGGATTTGGTTGATAGTCCAAAAGTTAAGAATGTCCTGCCAAGTCTCTGGTTGTGGATAGTTTTCAGGTTCTGTTAGAAAGATGGGGTTGATAGTGCAAGTATAGTTATGTGCCCATTTGCAAAGGAGTTGAATAACTATATGATGGATTTGACCATTGGCAGATTGGGAAAATTGGAGATTTGAAGGAGTATTGATAATGAGAGTAGGATTTGTGTCGAGAATGTCTGTAATCTCATGCCATGATGGATGGGTTCCAAGGGGGTACTCCTCAGTTCTTCTAGGATCTTCTGAGGGGTCCTTTTGGCACTGTTTACGTTTTCCACGAGTACTGGTGACATGTTGGATGACAGGATCATCATCTTGCTCCATCTGATAAACTGCTAGAGTTTGACGATGGAGAGTTGGAATAAAAAAGATGCCAAAGCGCTGTGAACTGGGTTGGAAGTTGAGATCCTGTAAGACAAATCTTGTAAAGCTATCTTCACGAGGGTTGGTTACAATACACTTGATGAGATGCATAGTGAGGAGTGTAAGATTGCATGCATTTGATGGTCTCTGCTTAGCAACTCTTGACTGGAGAACTTTAGTTACTGAATATGTCTGATCCAGAAGTCAAAATAGATTCTAGAAGGTATCCAAATGACTGTTTTAGCATTGACATATGCAGACATCTTTATAAATATATTAGTAAGATGTGGTTAATAAGATAGAGAGATTATACCTTTTCCTTTGCAATTGGAAGGAGTGCCTTAACAGTCTGTATTGATGCTCGCAACTCATCTCTGACACCATAACTTGATTGTTTGGCATCTCTGTATAGGTTGATGATCTGATTAATACGAGCATGGAATGTACCATTAGCAGCATATGCATCAGAGTTCTCTGGGAATTGGATATTGCCACGAACAATCTCAAATATGAGATTGTATGCCATGCGGTATCTCATCTGGATAACTGAAGCACGATCAATGGGATATTCTGCAGATACTGCACCATAATCTGCCAGAGTGCCAACATTAAACAAGCGAGGAGTGTTTGTGGCAGCTTTGGCAAAGGAAGCATCAACTTGTGTGAGATTCCACAAGCCTACCATAGGCTCATCTGCCTCAGGACTAGCAGAAATACCAAGATCTATAACACATTCACCATTCTCTGG